>CAUYRT010106161.1:0-49866 GCA_963574885.1 Lepilemur ruficaudatus
TAGTCCCAGCTACTTGGGAGGCTGAGGCAGAAGGATTGCTTGAGCCCAGGAGTTTGAGGTTGCTGTGAGCTAGGCTAATGCCACGGCACTCACTCTAGCCCGGGCAACAGAGTGAGACTCTGTCTCAAAAAAAAAAAAAAAAAATCTACATGTTTATAAATATGCACGGATAGAAGTCTGAAAGAAAATATAGCAAAATGTTGGCAATAATTATCTCTGAGCGTTTGAATTGTGTTTATTTTTTAAATTTTGCTCATTTGCACTTTCTGTTTTCTAAAATCACCGTGTTTTACTATACAATTTTTTTTTAAGTGAAGTAAAATAATGGTAGAAATTGACACGAGTTAGCACAGGATATAATCAGGAAACCTCTATAAACTTGGTTTTCTGAGAGCATAAAATAAATATATGGGTGAATTAGACACAAGGCCAAAGGTAGGCTAGGGTGAAGACACGGAGACTCTAGCAGGCCAGGTGAAGGAGTCTGTGCATTATTCTGCAAGTAATACGGAACTTTGAAAATTTTTGTTCATTGAACAAAATTGCTTGAACACAGTTGCTATTTAGCCAGATGTTTCAGGGATAGAATTGGACGTGGTGACTAAATGAACTGGTAGAAAGAAGGGAGGGCAGAAGCCAATGTTTACAACTATAAAGCTTGAAGCCTAAAATATGGGCAGAGAGTGATGGCTCGGGCAGCTCTAGAGAAAGAGGAGAATGAACAATTTGGAAATGCAGAAGGAAAGTGATGAGTGAGCTAGGCTCTGGAGCTGTGTTCTAGCAGCCAGACAACAGCTACTGTTGACTCTTGAAAACTTGATGTGGATTCTTTCCAGAGAACAAATCTTAAAAAAAAAAAAAAAAAAGGATACTTATGTGTGTCAAGTTTACACAATTCCTGTAAGCTTCAGATTCCCAGCACCAGTATCAGATTTTGGCAGCCAAATTTAACAGAGCAGCTCTGACTGAATATATATTTTTAATAGTTTGAGATAAACAGAATTGTTGTTAATGCTGTTCTGGGGGTTTTTTGTTGTTGTTGTTTATTTGTTTGCTTGTTTGGAACAGGTCTCACTTTGTCACCCAGGCTGGAGTACAGTGGCCCGATCATAACTCATTGCAACCTTGAACTCCTGGGCTCAAGCAATCCTCTTGCCTCAGCCTCCCAAGTAGCTAGGACTTTAGGTGCATGCCACCATGCCCAGCTAATTTTTAAATTTTTTTGTAGAGACAAGGTCTCACTATGTTGATCAGGCTGGTCTCAAACTCCTGGCCTCAAGCAATCTTCCACCTTACCTTCCCGAGTCACTGGAATTATAGGCATGAGCCATTGTGGTTGGCCTGTTTTTCTGTTTCGGTAGTATCAAATGAAGAATTCCTGGAGTGAGACCCAGAGAAATATCCATCAAGGAATCAGTAGAAACAATACAGAAAGTAATTCCTTTAATCCTGAGCATTTAAAGCTGAAAAGTCATTAAACAATCACAAAATATGAAAAAGAGCAAAGGAAAATGAGGAGCATAATAATTTTTTAAACATTTTCATTGATATTTTAATACAATTCTTGGCTGATTTATTCTTTGCTCTTTTGTTTTATAGTATCTCCTTAATGTATTTATAGTCATTTATAATTTCAGATAAGCTTGTTTGGTTCATTCCAAACTGGATTTTAGTGAGAAAGCTCCAAATTCAATGCTGATGTATCTTTTTACTGACTTGGTGATATCCACTACAGACTGCAAACTTGGCACAATGAAACTTCATTTTGTATAATCACTAACTTCAAAGGGCATGTTGTTGATTAAAGTATATAAGGCTAGTTTGTATCTTGAGTTTAAAGGGGAGATAAGTGCTCTATTAGAAAAGTCTGTTCATGTGTAAGAACTTTGGGAAAGTTTACTCAAAAAAGATATAATTATTTGGTGTTTTTTCAAAAAGCCATTTTACATTGATACCCTGTGAGCAAATCACCTACCCACCACCCAACACTATAATGAGGACTTAAAACTTAACAGAAGTCTGAATTCATTTCCTCTCTAACTTTTCCAGGAAGAGTGAAGCCTGCAGACCCACAGAGATGTTCAGGATTTGACTGTGAACACCGTTCAGTTCCCTTTACACAAGCCAAGCAGATGTACTTGTCAGCTGGATTCAAATAAAGACACGTTTTTAAATGGCAGAAGAGTGGGCCCACCCAACATGCCATCAAAGTGTCAGCCTCTAACTGAGATGACAGAGAGAAGATCTGAGATCTGAGAAGCATTACACACCAACGATAGGGAAAAATGTCTTAAGGAATGTCTTATTACCATATCCCCATTTTATAGGTGAGAAACTGAGCCTGTGGGAGACTAAATAACTTTCCTGAGGTTGCAAAGCCAGCAAATGGCAGAGTTAGAGTTCAAACTCATATCTGTCTCACTCCAGATGCTGTTTCTTTCGTCTTTGATTTCTGATGGAGTTGTTCCCCTTTAAAGCACCTCAAAAGGAATAGAGTCCTGTAGCTTTACCCAGTGCTATTCCACCAGCCACAAACTGCATCTGTTTTCCACAAGCTGCAACCCACACTCCTGCCTAGTAGCTTCTATTTCAGTTTGCCTCCCATTCCTCAGGACCAGGAGAAGAACTGACATCAATTCAATTCTCAGGCCCACCCTCCTGAGTGTCTGTTGGCTGGAGTTTGCAGAAGCACCTCTCTGACAAGCCTGTCTTTCCTGTGATACACACTCCAGTTCATGGCCACTGTAGGCAGAGCAGAGATGCCGAGATTCATCCTCCTAAGGCACATACTCAGGCCAGACAATCTCCATCTCTGCTCACCACTTCTGTCTGTGCTCACCATCTCGGCTGGGTTTAAGGTTCCTCAGATTCCCCACAACTTCCTTTACAAACTCAAAGTCCAAGGACTTTGGGATTGGTATCTGCCAAGCCCTAGAAGAAGGGCAACGGAGAAAAACTCTACATGGCCACATAAGCAAAGCAACAGGGTAAACACATGCGTGTTCACAGAGTTTTCATTTTATTCAAAGGCTTGGAGAAACAAAATGAGGAAAGTATCTGATAATTTTAAAACAGTTTTATAAAAATTAGCATAGCTATATTACAGACTAGAATAAAAATATTCACATGTATTTTCAAGATAACATGAGAGGATCAACAAATGTCAATGGTCTGCTCCAAGCTAGGTTCTCCATTCCCCACAGGTATACATCCTTTCTTCTCCACCGGCAGAAGCTCTTCAGGGCTACAGGCGGAGAGAAGCCTTAGGGCATGCTCAAGGCCATGCCCTCTACTCCAGCCACACACTCTTTGCACCCTAAGGAGTTCACTGCCACTCACCAAAAGGCATTGGGTGAGTGGCTTAGGTAAGCCCTCTGCAGAAAGGACTTTTTCTCAAGGAGGGAATGGAAAATTCCCAAGAAACTATAGAGTGTGGACTTAGGGGAAAGGAGCCTCCTAAGCTGCTCCTACTCAAAACCTAACTGAAAGAGCCAAGAAAATCTTCAAGGTTCAAAAATGGACCAGCCCAGTTCGTCAAGAAGAGTATCCATTTAGGGCTTTGCATTAGCCATAGTTTGAGCCAGTTAATTCATTGTTGTGAGGAGATTATCCTATGCCCTTTGGCTTGTTTGTCAGCATCACTGGACTGTACCCACCGGATACTCTGCTGTTACAAGCCAAAGGGTCTCTAGACATTGCTATTGTGTCCAGGGTTGAAAACCACTTAGTTAGAGGACGGGAATTGTAGCTAGGCTAATGATCAAACATTTGCTTTCTTGGAGTATCCTCTGTGCTATATATGTCACCTATGACTCAGAAATAGTGCTACAGCTATGGTAGGTAGAGCAAAATTCATGATGCAAGGATTCAGAGCCCTATGCTGGCCACCATCCTAGGACTAACAATACCTGAGCTGAGTACCACAGTGGAAAGCAGAATCCATCCAAGTGTCCCCAGGGCCACATACAGCTGTACAGGCTAGGCACTGCAAAATTCCGGAATGTGCCATTCACAGACTATGATGTAAAGGGAGTCCTGGAGTGGTACAATGAAGCAACCCGGGATGTCGCAATGTTTCAGCCATCTGTCTCCTGTCTGGTACAGAGTGTCTTGGGAAGAAGGAAGAATAAAACTAGTAAACAGTATATATGGGTCAGAAAATCATGAATCACTGTTGCAGCTTTAAAACAGGATACCACTTCCAGATGGCATCACATTCTCAAAAGTTAAAACAGAGCTTCAAGTCTGAAAAATCTTGTAAAAAATATTTCTTTTAAACATTTCTGTGTTGTTGCCAGGACTCTACTGGGTTACTTGAAAGCCGTAGAGAAGCTGTGCAGTGCAGTGGAGTGACTTTGGGGTTTCCCACAAGAAGGTCCAGGTTTGAATCAGGTGTCTAACACCTAAGAGGTATTGCTGGCCCTTGACAAGTTCCTTAACCCTGAGCTGGCTTTCTAGTGATAAATTGAAAATGATAGTACCTATTCCTGCCCTAGAGTGCTGTGAGGTTAACAAAGAAATGAGATGAGTGTACAGGCGTGTTATAAAGGGTAAAGCACAGTACTAATGCTGCTCCATTTGACAGCTAGCTGATGTCACCTGACAGCTTGCTGAAGATTTGAGACTGTTTTTCAAGATGTCAAAGACGTCTATCTTCTAAAAGGTATTCATTTTTAACATTTTTGGAAATCTCACCCATGTAATTTTAAGCACTGTCGTTCACACTGTATGTAATTTTATGCTCATAGGTCATAAAAGTTCTCTTATTGGTAGGGGACTAAAGAGTTTAATGGCTGGGATATTGAAAGAAAAAGGCACTTTATAGGAACTTTCTCAGTTTACCCAAAAGAAAGTACAATTGCCTTCCCTTAGCCTAAGAATACTTTTTTTCTAATTACAAAAGCAATATGTATTCATTTTGAATACTTTTTTTTAAAAGAACATAACAACCATTATAATGCCATCCTCACAAAATTAACACTGTTGGCACATTTTCACCCATCCTTTTCTTTGTTATATATTATATCACATTTTGTTGAGATTATACCATATATTCAACTCTTCTTTTTTTTTTTTTGCTACTAAAAAGCAAAGTCATTTAAGCCCTAGAAAGATTTTAACAGTTATGTAATAATTCTGCAAATGAATATTCTGTAATTTATGAACTATTACCTCAACAGCTATTTTGATTTTTCATTTATATCCATTCTCTTTTTAACTTCCAAATTCCTAGAAGTAGAATTATGAAATTAAAGAGTTCAAACTTTTTCAAAGGTCCTAGTTTAAATTTGCTTTCCAAAAAAAATTATATCAATTTAGACACCTTTCAAGCGATATGAGGATATACCTCGCCAGCATTGAAAATTCTCACTTTTAACATATTTACTCTTTTAATTGTGTATATTTGATTTCTGATTTTATTAGTGATTAGCATCTCTTCTTATGTTTATGTTCTGTTCATCTGTTTTTATGAGGCCTTAGCGTTTTCGATTGATTTGCATGAATTTGTTATATATAAAGTATATTAATCATTTTTCTCTCATATTTGGGTAAAGATATTCTCAGCCTTTTATTTTTCCTTTTAACATTGTGTGCTTTTTTACCATCAAAAAGTTTTAATTTTTATGTAATCAAAACCATTGGTTTTTTTCCTTGTGATTTCTTCTAATACTTTTAGGTTTGGAAAAAAACGTATTTTTTTCCATCCTGAGATCAAACATTCAAATTCACCTCTGTGATCTTTAAGTTTCATATAGTTTTATTTTTTATAAACACCTCAAATTCACATTGACTTATGGCACTAAAGAAGGGAGGATTCCAAAACAGACAAATAAACAAGCAAAATGATAAAAATATTCAAATTCTTATATTTAAGTACAAAAATAAGCTTTTATAAATTCAAAGTGAAAACAGTAATGTTGAAGACAAATTCCCTTAGATTTTTTAAAAGATGCACATTTCAAAAGGTAAAAGCTTGGGGTTCCAAAGAGTGAGCCTAGAAGATTTGGAGCACAGGTTTTAAACCATGAACCAGAGAGCAAAGAAACACAGGAGAATTTCATAAAGGTGGAAATAAGAATCCTCTCCAGGCTGGGAGGAGCTTGGAAACAATCACAAGGGTATACAGATAGAAGCTCACATAAGTCTGTAAAAGGCAAACTCTCCAAGGATTCAGGATTGCAGTACCCAGGCCACGTGGGGCAGCCACAGAAGAGTAGAAATGGCAGCATTGTCAGCTTAGGAATAGCGCCTTGCACAAATGCTCCTGACAGAGTGAAAAAGAGACTTGAATGCCTTCCATTGGCTTTTGGGAGACATGCTGAAAGTAATCAAAGGCCAGCGTGGCTGCCGAGGGCTTGCTGCTGCTGGCAGCACGGGCAGCCTGTAGCAGGGGCTGTGGGATGGCAGCCAAGCTGGGTGCCAGCTGCAGTGAGGCAGGTTCAAGTCAAGAGAAATTGAACTCCACTGATGGAGGAGTCCTGTGGCTGAGAGGACAGAGCACAGCTTCCTCAGCCAGGGACATCTGGAGCAGATGCTGTGGACAGATAAGCCAACCAGCCAGACCAGCAGTGCAAGCTACGCCTTCGTGGAGCCAGCAGCACAGAGGATGAATTCAGATCAGAGACTCTGTCCCCAGGCCAAGGCCGTGCCTGCCCCTCCAGAGGAACCAGATGGGCCCTGTGTGAAGGAAAAGGAGGGGAAAGAAAAACCCAAAGAGACTGAGTTTATATGAAAATGATTGAATTACCTAGAATTAGCCTGATTAAGTTTTCTACTCTTGGAGAAAACAGGGACTCATGAGCCATATAAATGATCAATTATTAATATTATAATTAATGTCACATAATGATATGAAAGTATACAAAATATAAAGAAATACACAGTTAATATATAAAATGGAGTATGTATTATAAATACATATGAAATATAATTATTATACATACTTCCTTTTCCACTGATTGGGACATCACCCCCATCCTATGTCAAATATGATGTATACTGACACCTGTTTCCCAACAGTTTGGTTCCGTTCATCTATCTACTAGCCTAAGTTGATTATTTAACAGACTTAGGCCCAGCACTCATGTCGCTCAGTCTTGCAGCTTTCATTTTGATTATACTCAGATCCCATATTTTCCTGCAGTCCTCTCCCTGGAAACTGCCCACTCCCTAAATCCTGTCAGCTCTTTAGGTATGCTCCATTAATAAGTCCACATCATCTCTGCATTCCTTAGCAACTGCATATCTGTTGATTGAGAATGTTCCGGGGTGTGCTGAGACCAGCTCTTACCAGATAACAAGAGCCAGTTCTGTGCATCTCCTCCCAACTCCACATTCAGTGCTGTCACAATGATGCCTTGACATTGGACATGGTGAAAGTATTTGCACCACAGAAATCAGCAGATGCTACAAATCTGGACTATTATTTTTGGAGAGCCAGTGTACCAGCATATCAGGGATTAGTCTCTGAAGGACCCTCTAGGTCTGGGACCTTTTAATATGACTAACTATACTATAATAACTACATTAAAAATCCCAAATAAAAGGGACCACTATCTGGACACTTAGTTTTGCTACATCAAAAATGGAATTTGAAAATATGTAACCTAAGGAGTTCTAAGCATAGTCCTTTTTTCTCTCTCCTTGATTACTAAAATAGATATTATCTGCATTAAAATCAAGTGAGAAAGAAAGGCACAGCTTTGACCTAGAAGAATGTGACACTTTAGATTTTAGAGGGAGAATAAATAACATCTTCTATCAGTCTCTGTCCCAGGCGGTCTTGCGTTATTAAATATAACCACTTCAACAAATAGTACATCTCCTCCTGGGAGAACTGCTTCTTGTTTTGCTACTTCCAGAACAAGCTCCATAAAGTCAATTAGTCAAACAGCCTGTGTCAGATTAAAATTCTCTCCTGGCTCCTCTGGAATAGCCTAGGTAGGCCTCAGAATCACCCCAGACAGACTTATGTATCTGGAGCACAAAGCCAACCAAAGGTAGCCCTGTGCCATGGGCTTATCTGCAAACAGGAATCCCAGCACAGCCATCAGGGGACTCCAGCATAGTGGGCTTCCAGTCTTTTCAGTTTCAAGTATGCCTCACTCATAATAGCCCTTGGCTGAGGCAGCTCCTTCAACCAGTCTGCTCTGGACCATGAATATCCCCAAATTTCAGCTCTAAAATCATATACGAGTAGACTCAGAAAGGGTCTCAGGGGTGCTTTGCTCCAATCTTCCTTTAATAGAAAAGGCCTGGAGAAAGATAGTCACTTGCCCAAAGTAACAGCAAATTCATGGTAAAGATAGAACTAGAACTCAGGACTGCCAAGTCCCAGTGCAGGGCTCTTACTACTGAAATTCTGCCCTTCCCTCTTCCACTTTCTCCCTTGGAGGTAGGAGGGACAAATGCACCCTTGGGAGAAGGGAGGCAGCATCTTTATTACCTGTATACTATGGCAGTAACAAGTTTTGGGGATCCCTAAATCTGTGAGAATGTTGAGGGTCTCCTAAACATTCAACTAATGAACAGAGATTCCATAGAATTTAATTCGTGGTGCAACTATTCTTTTTATTTAATTGGGTCATTTTTTAAAACTTTCTGAAGCTTCCCCCAAATAATAGCTGAATTACAAAGCCACAAAGAGGTGAGAATTTAATCAAGAATTCTAGTGCTTCCTTATAGAACTAAATTCAAGGACAAATAAGTAGGAAGCCTTACCTCATTCACCCAACTGGATTAACCTCCCAATAGGCCCTTTCATTATGCCAGTACCAGAAAAGAAAACATAATTGTCTATTTGGTTTTTCAATGTGAAGAATAGTTTCTAAACAACAGACCTTAAGAAATCATTTTAACCTCAAGCTGGCCACCTCATGCATTAAAAAGGAAAAGAGTGTTACATTACTTAATATTTCTGCAAAATCCTTTTTAGAACAACATCATAAATTATAAGATAGATTTTTATGTGTGGAAATACTAACATTTTATGGGAAGAATAGTGGTTCTACCTTTTCATTTCTTTACTGCCTGACTTATAGTTAGATGGTTCCCATTGTCTGGATGGGATAAACTAGTTCATTTTTGTATCATATATGGAATTGTCAAATTACAAGGCTACACTGTGTGTGTGTGTTTGTATGTTTGTGTGAGTGTGTGTGACTCAGAAGTTCCAGAAACTGGCTCTCTCACCTTACAGACAAGATAAATGAAACACAGTAAGGTCCTAGGGCACACCCAAGGTCATGGAGCTAATTAGTCTCCTAGCCAGAAATAGAACCCCCATCTCCCAACTCCCCGGAATGCATGTTACTGATCATTCTCACAGAGTTCATAAAGCATCCTTTATCACCAATTTCTATGAGTTTTCATTAGATAGGTGAAAATTATAGTAGTACTCTTTCTAATACATATTTAATCCTCATAGTTATACACACTTAATTTATACATTGTCAACATCACAATATACTTTGTCAATAACTCCTCCCATGGTCCTTAAAATATCACAATTATAGGCCAGAAGGAATAGAACCCAGATTTAGGAATCAGGACCAGAGTTTGAACCCCAATTCTGTTGTTTATCAGATTAGCAAAGTTGGGTAAGTCATTTGAGTTACTTAAGTCTTTTGAGCCTTCATTTTCTCATCCAAAATTAGAATAATTAATGCCTACTTCAGTCAGATTAATGCAAAGCCCCAAATATGCTGTCTAGATTTGGGGGTAGAGGATCTTTTTTGACATTTGAAATCTACCAATTTTTGGTCTAAATTTATTAATTCATTCATTCATCAAATATTTATTAGGCACCTTCCATATGCCAGATATTGTTCTAGGTGCTGAAGATAAATAATGAACCAGGTAGCCAATATCTTTCTCTCTTGTGTGGCTCAATTTGTGGTAAAGGGAAGACAGGCAATAAATAAATAAGAATATACATAATAAACAACATAATTTTGGAGGGTGTGAGTGCTAAGAGGGAAATATTAATAGCAGGGTGGTATGTTGGAAAATCTTTGGGGTGGGGAAGGGTTGTAATTTAATGTGGAACACCACCTTGAGACGATGACATTTGACTTAAAACTTAATAGATAAGATAGTTTTTATGGGAAAACCTGGAGAAAATGCATCCCGGGTACATAAAGAGCAAATGCAAAGGCTTAGAAGCAAGAATAAAATTGGCATGTTTAAGGAATCAGAGAAGACTAGAGAATGGTCTTAGAATCGAGGAAGAGTTAGGAAAAGGCCAGATCACGAGGGCTTTTAGGATGTGGAAAAAAGTTTGGATCCAATTCTGCGAGTGGTGGGAAGACGTGGGAGGGTTTTAAGAAGCAGAGGGCATCATTAAACCAAGAGCTCTCAAGCTACTACATGGGAAATGGACTATTGGGAGGCATTAATGGAGCAAGGACACCAATAGAAGACTACTGTCGTGGTCCAGGCTAGAGGTCATGGTGGCTTAGATGCAGGTGGTGGCAAGTGAAAAGGAGAGATGGGACTGGATCTAGGATGTGTTTTGGAGGCATCGCAGACAAGACTTTCTGATGGATGGATTATGCAATGGGATGAACAAGGGGAATTAAGAACAGCACACAGATTTTTGGCTTGAGCAACTGAGTTATTTTACTGGGGTGGAAAGGAAGGTGGAGAAAGATTTGAGAAGATGAAAGTCAAGAGTATTGTTCTGGGTATGCAAATTTTAGATGCTCATTGCACATCCAAGTGGAAATGTCAAGTAGTTAGATGGATATACATGACTGGAATTCTGGGGCGTGATCTGAGCTTAAAGATACAGATTTGGAAGTTGTTGGTAAGCAGATGATATTTTAAGCTACAAAAACAGGATGAAAACACCTAAAGAGACAGAATATGCAGAAAATAAAAGGTGGTTCAGTGCCGCTACAGGTTGGAAGGAGTGCAGAGGCATCTGCAAAAAGACTGAAAGAGAGTGGCCCCTGCAGTGGTGGGAAAACTGGAAGAGTGTGTTGTCTACAAAATAAAATAATGGGAGACATTACAAAAAACAACAGCACTATCTTCTTCCAAGAATTTTTTCCTTTCTATGTCCACTATAATATATGCAGTATGTTGGGAGGACATTTCATATATGATTCTTCATACTATTTGCAGAATCCAGAAAGAACCTACACTTGGTCCTCTCTACTCTTTCAGATCCTGGACACACCACTGCTGCCATATCAGTGAGGGACTAGTTACAGTAGTTATTTTAACAGAGAAAATTTAATATAAAGAATTGTTAGGGGATGGGTAAATCCACACCTAACGGACAAGATACCCGCCATCTGAGGGATGGGCACAATCGCTGGTCAGTGCAAAGGCAATTTATGTAACCAAAGGGTTTGTACCCCCATAATACTCTGAAATAATAATAACTTAAAAAAAAGAATTGTTAACTAGATACTAAAAAGTACTCTTAGAGAAAGCAAGTACTCTTCAAGAAAGTGCAGGAAGCAGCTACCACCTGGAGGCCTTGCAGGTACAAAGGAAAGAGGTTGGAAGTATTAAAATGTAGAAGCTTAGAGGAGAGGTCCCTTGGAGCTGAGCCTCAAACTCATGAGGAGGAGGCGCTGCTGGCTGATGCTGATGTCCCTGAGTTCCAGTGAGACCCAGGAGACCCAGACCCCAAGGTGTGGGACAGCCAGTTAGTACTGGTGTCAGTGAGGGCACACACAGTGAAGCTGGTTTTGCATGTATTAGAAAAACTGCGAACTGGACTCAGCTGCTGCTAAGGGAAACAACTGTCCCTGCCAGGGTAAAGAAACACTGCTGGGATGATGCTTTCAGAATCAGAAGGCAAACAGAAAGCAAGTCCTTCTCCCTCCTCAGACCATCAGTCTCCTTCTAACACCCTCTATTGACAAAGTCTAGCAGAGAGCCGGCTAGCAAAGCAGAAATGGTGTTAAGGGTCCCCAGCCCCAACATCACAGAGCAAAGTATACCAGAGTGGGTCTGGATCTTAAAGACAATGTTTTTATAACTGGAATACATACATCCTGAAAAAGCCAATCAATTGACTTCCTTTAATCACAAGGCAAGGTGACTTGGCCTTGTCTTTCCATGCAAATTTGGGAAGGATGACAATTGCTAACTACTGCTTTGAATTTTAAATATTTTACTGAGAAACACCAACTACACAAACCACTACATACCTGTATGGTTTCTCTTATTTTCCAAAGAAACATTTCTCTATGGGTTTGTTTATTTGAAGTATTTTAATATTGCAATAAATTTAATCAAGTGCCATGTGGGAAGAGGGGCAGAGATTGAGGGATTCAGAAAGAAAGAGATGCCGCTGGGAAAGGATAGGGAAGATATTTGGAAAATGACAGCTGAGAAGAACTTTGGGAGGAGAACCAAAGTCCTATAGAGGATTTTTCTTAAATTTTACCAAGACGTATGCAAAGACTAGCCTATATCTCCCTACAAAATCTGCAATAAAATTTGTATCACTCACAGATGTTTCATGGACTCGGATTTTATTATTATTGTTGTTATTATTAGCATAGGTAATATATGCATTGAAACAAAAGGCAAAAGGAACAAAAGAACACATTACAATAATTAAGTCTTCTTCCCACCCCTATCCCCCAGCCAATAAATTCCCCTCCTAGGAGATGCCAACAGATACACTTTTTATTTGCCTTTTTACAAACATTCCACTTATTCATTTGTTATTTTTATTATTATCATGAAACTGATTTGGTTTTTTTACTGCTACATAATATTCTACTGGATGGATATGCCATAATAAATTGCTTAAATATGATGAATATTTGGCTGGTTTACAATTCTTTTGCTATCATAAATAATGCTAGAGTGACTTGTACATAATACATAAATCATTTTGCACATATACAATTATATGTATGTTAAAATCCTAGAAGTAAGCTTTCTGGGTTGATCGTCTGTACATACTTTCATTTTGAAAATGTGGCCAAACTCTTCTCAATAAACATTGCATTTTACACTACCCCAGCAACATGTGCAATATTCTATTTCTCCCACATTGTGTTAGGAAACTCTTTGATGTTTGAGACTATATGTGATTTTATTGTACTTGCCATTTGCATTTCCTTTATTATGATTGGGATTGATATACATTTCAAAGCCACTTAATATATGTATATCTTAAAAAGCTCATTTATTAGGAAGACTCAACAGAGCACCACTTTACGGTTAGGGTAATGACAGAGGCCATGTGACATGAGTTTGGAATATTTCATCAAAGATTCCCAATTAAAGCACAAGGCATCTCAGATTACAGCATCACCCTAGAACTGAGCCAAAGAGGGCACTCTTGTGATGACAGCTACACTCTTGGCCTCAAAGTCCCAGAGAGTGTAGTGTGGAGTAGCTGAACCCCATAGAAAGGATTCTGGAAAGATATCCCACAACCGTAACTAGTGATTCCCCCTAAGGAGGGTATCGACATTTGGGACACCTGGGGGAAGTGCAATGGAAGGCGGACTTTCACTTTTTACTCTGTACTTCTGTGTTGTTTGAATATTTTGTTATAGCAAATACATGTGTGTTATTACTTATATAATTAAAACTAAATCTTAAAAGAAAAATCAGGCAAATACAGGAAAACACAAATGGTAAAACAAAATCATACATAATCCTAGCATCCAGAAATAATCATTGTTCATATATGATGTGTATTGTTCCAATATCATCTAGAAATATACTTTTTATATAAAATTGCAATTGTACCATAATATTGTTTATAATCCATTTCTCTTAACTACATGATATATTATGAGTATTTTTCCACATAATTAGAACCATAGTAATCATGAATATTATTTTCAGTGAAAACTTTTAATGAAATCTCACTCTATACTTTTTTCATGCAACACTACATCAAGAAAGCATTTCCTTATTGAGTATCTCTTAAAATAGCTGTATAGCATTTCACTGTGTTTCTATACCATAATTTATTTAACCATCTTCCTATTGTTGAGGTTTACAGGTGTTTTGGGGGAAGAAACAGCAAATAAAAACAATACTGAGGATAAGTTCTTTCACTCATACATGATTTTTCCTAAGGATAAATTTCTATAAGTAAAATTATTTCATTAGAACCAAGAAAAATCTTAGATTTTTGATACCTATCTTTCCTGAAAGTTTGAACCAATTTTTACCTACACCAGTATAAGAAAGCCCATTTCTGCTTTTTATACTAAGCATTACAACTTTAATCTTTACAATGGGTCCCATGAAAATAGTGCATCATTGATGTTTTATTGATAGTTTTTATTTCTTTGTTAATGATGTTGAGCATCTTTATTTTTTCCTGTATTTTTGTATTTCTTATTTTGTGAGTTTCCTTTCATATCCTTTTCTTATTTCACTTTTAGAGTTGAAAGATTTATCACTCAGGTTTTTATAGAAGGATCATATAATGGATAATGCAAAACTCTGGTTTGGGGGAAAGTAAACGTTTCTCATGCCAACCTTGCACAAAACGCCATAACATTAAATGTTAACCGAATAAAATTTTTCCTCAGAGACCTGAGAAAACATGATCCAGGCACATTGCTTTACAATGATGTAATGGTACAAGTCCAGTATTTAGTAGTAGTATTTTTGTAAGCCAACATTCATAGAGAGATTTTTATGGGCTGGCCATTGTGCTAAGCACCTTATACGGATTATCTTATATAACCCTCTCTTAATTCCATAAGATCGATACTTATAACAAATGAGGAAACTGAGACACAGAAAGGATAAAAGTCTCAGAGATGGTGTCATGTGACTGTGGTATTTTATATGTCCTTAAACTATCTTTTTCACTGACCAAAATTTTGGTACTCCTCCAACGGCTGTATGCATCTGCTTCCCTTGCTCAAATGTGAACCCCTCAAGAAGAGGCCACAGCTTCATTCTCCCACCGCCCTCCCTCATCTCCCCATTTTCCTTTACTCTTACTGGCAATAGACTTCACTGCTGGGTCACATCAAGAAATTAGCAAGTACTTGATGATTTTTCAAACTGATCAACTCTTGCCATTAACAGTCAAAAAGGATCTTATGAGTCACTTGGCCCAAGCCCAGATTTTATATCCCGCTCTGCCAGGGAAATGGCCACTTGCCATAAGTAGGCAGATAGAGAGGCACAGTATGTGCCTCAGTTTGTTTTCACTACCCCTGTGCTTTCTTAGAGAGCCAGAGTTAGATAAACTTGTCAGCCGGCACATTTTTACATCACAGATCCTGAGACTTTCTGAAAGGTCAGCCATCTCCATCGTTTCCCTCTGTATCTTGGTTACACTGACCCAAAACACCAGCCTCCAGGTTAGCAGGTCACTTGATACTGTATAGTGATAGGGACCGTGACATTATTAAGTGGTCAAGCTTCTAAATCTTACAAACATCACATGGGCCCATACTACTCAGCTTTTAAAATGCAACATTAATGCTTTAAGGTCAAAGCAATGTATCCATTACTGGCCTTCAAATTAGAACCCTGAAAGGAGGTTACTGTTTGAAAATAAATTGAGTAAACTTATTCTTTTGGCTATTTCACTTCCTTTGAAGTTGAAAAGGAAGAATACAAAATGATCATGGAGAGAAAGGTCACTATTATTTTTTCCATGCCTCAAGGCTTAGAAATGTCTTCAGTTTGCATTAGGATGGTTACATTACAATACAGGCAAGAAATGCAGCAGACATTTTATGTGACCATCATTAGAGTTCGTGGTAAGCCAGATCCATGAATGAGTCATCCAGTCTTCTCCTTACTACTGCAAAATTACCATGTTTATCCAGACATATCCCAGTACAGCAGGCAACTACAGGAACTCAAAAGTTGCAAAACACTAACATGGAACAGCAACACCTCCAATATACTTATTTTATTGAGTAAATCACAAAAGTTATTTGAGCCCTTATTATGTGATCAGTGCAGGGGGGAACGCTTCCTCTGTAGTGAGGAAGCTCACTTAGCATCCACCCTCGGCCTCTCTCCACTGCTTCGCTCATTCCTGAGGGAAGTGGAGAGGCAGAGCAGAGCACAGATACTTTATCCATCATTTTCTTCAGGAGGGTGCTGCCCACAGGGCTTGGGAGTCACCCCTTGCTTTCCCATGACCTGTCTTATTTGTGCAGTTCTTCATTATGAGGAGGCCTGGCCCAGTCCCACGTTGCCTGTGACTGGATGGATAAAGCTACTTAATACTTGGGATCAGATTTAGGAAACCCACTTGACTCTCACAATAAGTTACAGCCTCAACTCAGAGTTTATCATAATAAAGATGGCATTTTGGCCACCCATTTGCTACTCTTTGACTTATGCCTTATTTTATTATATGCCAGAAAGAAAAGAATATATAATTTGTTTGGTGCATTCTCAATGACTGCAACATTTCACGAGCTGGGAATTGAAAATTCCATACCAAAAATTACTTAAAGGTATGGAACTGGAGGAGGACAAAATAATCATGCACAGAGGCTCAGTAGGGCCAGGAAATTTGGTTGTGAACCTTGCACTGTAGTGGGTGGACAAGGTATTTTTATCTTGGTTGTTTATAAAGGTTTATACTAAGCCAGCATTACCTGCCATGACCTGGGCCAGTGGGCAGAAGACTCTAAGCTGGCAACACGCTCTGTTGCCCTTGATCAATGACTATGGCTTATGGAGGCTTTGTCCATACACTAGAGACTGTTTCCCTAGAGCAAGTCATCTCAGATTCTGTGATGGTGTGTAAAGTACCTTTTAGTACGGCATTTATTAGGAGCAGGGCCATGTTTGAAGAAGGTCCAATATAGCCACAACCACAGACTAAACTACAACCTGATGCCAGTACTACTTAGAAACTTTTTAAATGGACAAAAACTATGTGTAGTTCCGTTTATATCTTGATTACATTGACCCAAAGCAGCAGCCTCTCAGTTCAGCAGCCACTTGATACTGTATAGTAATATTCAGAAAGCATTCACTGAGCACCTATCACGTGTCTGGCTTTCTACTAGGAATAAGAAACACAGAGATGAACAAAACAGAGCACTCCGAGCTCAAGGTGTTCCTTTCCAAAGGCCCTCACAACACAAGCTGGTAAATGCTACCATCAGCATAGCCCCGTGGTGCTACAGCAGCACTGAGAAAGGCGCCTAACGCCAACCGAGCGGAGAGAGGTTGATCAGAGCTTCCGCAGAGAAGTGATGTTGACCGAGTCTTCAAGGGTTGCAGGAAGATAGCTGACAAAGAGGAACAAAGAAGAAAGAAGGAGCCACCCTTTCTCAGAGAAGATGAATTCAGGGAATGGTAAATAATCTAGCTGGAGGGAAGGGAGGCCACAGAGGGTCAGAGAACAGTGTCAGGAAAGGACGATAAATGGAGAACAAGGACAGAGTTGTCAAGGGCATTTAAACCCTCCTGGGAGTTTAGCCAGGAAGTGGAAAAATTAGGTATGCATCTTAGAAATATGACTCTTGCTGCAGTCCAGGAAATAAAAGGGAGATAGCAAGCCTGGGGACAGGTGGACCATTAGGAGATGGGTACAGCCATCCAAGTGTACGCAATGTTGGCTAAAAGAGGGTAGGAGACTGGGCATTTATTCTTTCACTCTTTTATCCACTCTGCATCCATTCCTTCATTCAACAGATACTATTTAAGTGCATGTAATATTCTCCAGGCACTCTTCTAGGTACTGGGGATACCACACTAAGCGTGAGGAAGAGAGAAAAAAATATATACTATGTTTAATAGGGAGAAAACAGTGTTCTAGAGAGTGGCAAGGTAAGAGAGACAGCAATGATGGGGCCAAGGGTTGCAGGTGGTTTGGGTGAATAAAGAGGAAAATGCTGGGCTGAGAGCCATAATGAGGTTGGAGTTGATGGGAATTAGTGGGTAATTGGCTGGTTGGTGTGTGTGTGTGCTGTATGTGGGGCTCAGAAGAAGGCCAGAGGTGACAGTGGAAGGAAAAGGAAATGTTAATGACCGTTCCCATGTTTCTGATTTCAGGAATTATGTGGCCCAGAAGTGCCACAACAGTCAGAGGAAATAAAGGAGGGCTCACTGCCCCACCGGAGTTTAAAACCCCCAATCCATGGGGCTGGGACAGGTAGGCATTGGAGGCAACTGGCTGATGACAATACTAATAGCTGGCAGTCAAAGTCTCTGTTATAATAACTAGTGTAACTAGCTAATAGTCACTGAATGTTGACTATGTGCCAGGCCTGTGCTTAGAGAGGTAAAGTAATTTGCCCGGGATTACACAGCAAGGAAGTGCACAACTGATCTCGAACCATGTTTTTCTGAAGTCTTTGCTATTGGTCATTTTGCTCTGCTCTTTCCATCCAGCTCTGAGACTAGGGCACCAAAGTAAGTCATTGTGTCTTTGTCTTCCCCGGTCAAGGCCCTTGCTGAGAATGTTAGTGAGTCTACTTAACAGTGTGGGAGAATTTACTTTTAATCTCAAATTGATAAGGCAAAGGCAGCAGTGGGGGTGGGAAAGCACCTAATAACAAATTAGTAAATGATCTGTGTTGTGTCCTAAGAAAACATTGTGCTTGACCTAGAAATCAGTGTACTCCAGCCCAAAGAGTGGGGCACCATGGAGAGAAGCTTCAAAGGAAAAGTTAAAAATCAATGTTGGTGTTTTGAGGAGGGAAAAAACCATGTCCTGGTTAAGCTGTAATTCTAATTTTTTTGTGTATTACCGTAATCTATAAATGACTCAAAGAGATTGTGTCTTTCTGTTTCACGCACATTTGTACCAAGCAATGGTTTCTGTGTTAGCCAGTCACCTTTTAAATAACAGGAGCATTTTCATTCTCTGGACACCTCCCAGAACATGGGGGTCTCCTCTAACAGCACTTGAAAAAGAATTACTAAACAAAACAAAGACAGAAAAGAGAAAAGGTCCATATTTACTCACAGAGCAAAACTTTTAAATGGAAAACAGAAGCAGGAAGCTTTTTCATTCATGTTTTTCAACTATTAGTGAGCTCAGGCAACTATTTTGAGAAAATCATTTTCTACCCAGGTGGCTTTATTCGCTTAAGTGATTCTCTTATTAATCAGCATTTCAAAACACAGTAAAACCTAGTAAAATATAATAGGATTATTTTTGGAAGTGATGTTAGTTGTTTAAATTGTAGATTTCTAATGTGTCCCCTTTTCTTTGAACACACACTTCAAAGACGCAACTGTCAATTGTCTAAAGTATGTCAGCAAATCTGATCTAACAGTGTTCAATTTGCCGCAAAATGTTGAGCTCTGCTCCTGGTCCAAGCCATCATGGTCTCTTGCCTAGGTAACTGTAATCACTGCCAAATTCCAAGTCACTTCCCAGCTTCCGATCTTACCACCCTACGGTTTTTTCTATACAAAGCAGCCTGTTCATTCTTATTGCTATACAATATTTCATCGAGTGAGTATCATATCTCAATTTATTTATCCGTTCTACTATTGATGGAAATTTGAATAGTTTTTTATTTGGGTAATTGTAATTAATGCTGTGTAAATCTTTTAGTATTCATCTTTTTGGCAAGCATACATACATAGCTTAGTTAGGTATATTCCTGGAAGTGAATTTGTTGCGTCATAGGGTATATAAATGGTCAGCTGTAGTAGATATTGCAAATAATTTTCCAAAGTAATAATTGACATTGCATTTTTGTTTTGCCTTGCTCAAATTCTTAGTCTTTTTTTTTTCTTTCCTTTTATTAGTCATAGGATTCTAAGGATGACACCAATGGCCAATGCTAACTTGACAGAGTGTGGCTTTGTCTTAGGAATTAAAAATAACCGAATTTGTCTCAACCATTTTGAACCTGTGCATACACTGTTCCCTCTACCTAGATGATACCATTCGTGTCTGTGCTCCTCCCTTGCCTGGCTTACTCCTATTTATCCATCTTGCAGGTCTCAGCTTAGATGTCACCTCCACCCAGAAGCCTTCTCTGGATTCTACTTCCATGTCGAGGCTGGGCAAACTACTCCTGATTTTATTGTCTCATGTGATAAAGATGGCTAGCTGATCTACCATAATGTAGAATTGCTAACAAATACGATTTCCCGACCAGGTGCCACATTTTCCAGCTCTCTTGCCTTTAAATGGGCCATTTGACAACTTCTAGCCAATAGAATGTGAGCAGAAGTGATCTGTGTCACTTCATGGGCTCTGATCACTGAGTATCTGATGTGCCTGCTCCTACGGGCCCTCTTCCCCTTCAGCAGGAACCTGGTATGGCTTGCTCTGAAGATGGCAGCATCATAAAATGAAAAGAATTCAGATCTCTGTAGGAGCCAGGATCCCAGCAGGAAATAGCAGGCACACTTGAAAGAGAAGACAGTTTAAAGAAGGGGCTGTTGACATGAGTGGGCAAAGTCAAAGTATCTAACAAAGGATGATGAAGCACCTGAGGCTAGGAACAGTAGGAAATTGTCATCATGCCCATGTCTGAAGGGAGAGGGAAGAGATCATACATGGCACCTGGTGAGAGCTTAGCCATGGGAGAGTGGCCACAGGTAGAGAAATGAGCCATGGCTGAAACAGCTAAGACCTGACCTCTCCTCTCACCTCAGTCTCCCGTTGGTGGCTCTCATTGGCAAAACCCACTGGAAGCTACAGGTAAGGGAGTCTATGTGGTGCTGTCCATAGAGGTCATAGAGCAGAGAGGGAAAGGCAGAGAATGGGCAAGTGGAGAACATTCGACAGCATCCCTGAGTCACTGCCTGGAGGAGAGCCATCCAGGAATGCAGGCTGAGCAGTAACGCCTGCATTAGCCTTAGTGTGCAAGTGTTGATCTGTTAAGCTTATAAGATTTAGGGATTACTTGTTCCAGAAGTTAACCTATCCTAAGTAACATATCTGTCTATTTAGATTTTTTACATTATGCCTTTTATATCCAAATTGGTTTTCCAAAAATATCAGGGGAAATAAATAACAATTCCCTAAAAATGTAATTAGGTGAATTTCACAAAGATGTTTTACATAAATTGTTAATAATTCTACCTTGAGATTATAAATACACACTCTGCATTTAGATGTTCCAAACAGCTGGTATTTACAATGGCAGCTCAAAAGGGAAGAAATTGTGGGGAGCAAGAAAACATTTCTTCTTTCTTCTTTGAAAATGTGAATATAAGGAGCAAAAAACATCTTGGGAAAACAGTCAAATGAATACCACAGAAAAATTCTTTTCAGGACTCCCTGCTCCCATTTCAACTCGCCTCCTTCTTTTCAGTCCCACACTCTGTCCCCTTGCCCAGGGGAAGTGCCAATTGCTCTCAAGCTGGCTCCAACTGCCAATTGCTCTCAAGGGCTCTTTCCACCTTCCTCCATCCCTTCTGTGCGCCAGGGCCCAAGCCTTTCCTCCTCATCTTACACTGAAACATTGCCCCTGTGCCTGGTGAGGTGAGTGGTTAGCTATTTTGATAACTTCATTCACCACCCATTAAAAAAATTACGCACCAATTAAGTGTGAGGTATATTCTGTACAAAAGGCTACAAAGATAGATTTCAAGTTCTTTCACAAAATAATGTCTAATGTAGTGATAGAGGCAGAACGCGAAAGCAGATAACCCTAGTATAAAGCAGAAAATGGCTAGTGACATAACAAAAGGCACAAAGTCCTACAAGACTTCATTTTTTAAAAAAGGAAGTGAAGTTGGCACTTACATGCTCTAAGCGCTAGGCTAGGGAGAGTGCAGACATTAGTTCATCTTTCTTTCATGTGGATAATGCTTTCTTGTCCTTCAAGAATTTGTTCAAGTGTCACCACACCCAGGAAGCCTTTCTTGACCCTAACTCACTCTGCCCTTCTTCTGTGCTTCCACAATCACAGCTCTCTCACATCACAGGGTAATTTTTGGCTTATTACCTATTACCCCCAAAGATGGTAAGCACCTGGAGTTGGGGGACAATGCCTTGTCTTTGTGCATCTTCTATGCCTAACTCTGAGTCCTGTGCACATCAATCCCTTAGAGAGGGAAGGTGGAAGAAATGGATGGATGGATGGAGGAGAGAAGGGGGAGGGAAGACAGTACTACTAGAGCGTTAGAGGAAAAAGGGAACAATGTGAGCAACGTGAAATCAAGAAAACAGGAGGTAGGTTCCAGGAATTGCAGGGGTGCAGTTGAACTGTGTCAAAAGAATGTGTGCAGGAAGGTGGCAGCTGACAACTGTTGAAAACAGAAAATGGAAAACAGTTTGGAGGGTCTTGAATGTCAGGCTAAGGCAGATAGACTCACACAATAGATGGCGGACAGCCACTATTAGTTGATGAGCTGGGAAAATATGAGATCAGAGTTGTGTTTTAAGATTAATCTAGCACTTGGAAAATCTTATCCTTTTTGACAATATATTCATTTTCTATCAGGAATTTTCTTTGACTTAATGCAAGAAACTAATTTTATGGTATGGGTTTGGGCAGTGCTGATAAACATTTCTTTCACCAAAAGAGCTCAGTCCTGCATGTGTGTATGTCAGTCCTAGGTCAAGTATTGTTTTGCATTTTTTCTTGTTTCAAGCAATTAGTCTTTATGCCACTCCCCAAGCCAGCAGCCACATAATTTTGATGCAATACCCTGAAAGTAATTCTGAGCTGCTCCCTAAGGCCCAGTATGTAGTCACCAGCAAGTGCTCACTTACTGAAGGAAGTGTCACTAGTGATTTCTAGATGAGATTCTGTTACAAAGCAACATGTGCTGGGAGGAGATTTCAGTCATTTTTGTCACTAGAAATAATTTTTAAATGACGCATTCATCCAGAGAGAAAATATCTTTTAATTTATGAAAAATATTTTAATACTAAGTTAATTACATATAATAAAACAATCCTACAAATTAGACCATCATTTTGTGACAATCACTTATTATTCATTCTAACTGCCATAAACCAGTTTCTATAACAATGCATGTGTACCAAATCAAGTGATAACTTCAGACTATTTTTGATAAAAGTTGTATCTTAAAATTTTAAAGTTGTATAAGTAAACATGAACATCAAACACGCAAGTTCAGTTAATATTTTGTTTTTATAGCATTTATTTTCTATAATTTCCCAAACTTATTGTTGATCAGAAAAATAATTGCAAAGAGCACAAGTCTAATAAGACGGTATTACTAATCCATGTTGTATGAAAGGAGATAATGAAGTTTTTGATATTACCCAGATGGACTTCAGAAATATCTTTTTAAAGACCATATGTTCAATCACCAACATCTTAGAAAAGAGGTAGAATCCATTGAGATTGAAATATTTTGAAATAAATGTAAAACAAGTCACTAGACAAGAGCCAACTTTCAGCTTTTGTTTAAAATCTCAAGATGGATCATTGAGAATATTCAAGCTGTATGTACACTGAATAAGAAATTAACTCACTGATTCTCATTTCCCTACTGCCCTATACTTTGACAAACTGTTCTTTCTTTCCAAAGTACCTCCCTGGGTCTAATGAAGGGCCAGGCAAAGTAGTTCCTCTGTTCTTCACACTGCTACATAGACTCTCCTGTAATGATTCTAAGGGCTGTGGTGCAAAGCACAGTAGAAGTGTCAGATGAGTGAAAAGATGCTTGCCCAGAGAATATCACTGGCCCTCCAACAAATGTGATCACTTTTAAGCTTTGCTAAACCTTGATGTTAACTTACTATTTAAATTATAGGAAGCTCATTCCTTTTGTCTGCTGTAGCAGGATCATTCTTTAAAAGTCAGTAAATAAGAAGAGAGGGCAGGGAAAAAAGTAAAAATTTAAAAAATTAAAAGATAAATTGTAAAAGTCAGTAAATAATTTCCCAACAGACTTGTCCTGCTAAACTACTATCACTGTTTCGGTGATGAATCTCTGCCTGAATGAATTTCTGCCCAGCTTGGTTAATTGAGATTCACAAATATTGTCGAGTTCTCTTGAAGAGAGAGCTCTTTCTGATCCTGTTGGACCTGTAGAGTCAAATATACATATGTATTTTTGATTTATCAGCATTTCCATAAATTCTATTTTTCCACACATTTAATTCATATACACATAAATATATGTCATTCAAAGTTTCATATCTAGAAGATTGAAAATATTTTTATAACATTTATATATAGGAATTAAATTCTAGTTAATGCTACATAGTCAGAGGACAAGTATTTATCATTTAATTTATCCTTTAAAATCCTGCATTCTGGCCAGGCGCAGTGGCTCATGCCTGTAATCCTAGCACTCTGGGAGCCTGAGGCGGGAGGATCGCTCAAGATCAGGAGTCAAAACCAGCCCGAGCAAGAGCGAGACCCCGTCTCTACTAAAAATAGAAAGAAATTAATTGGCCAACTAAAAATATATAGAAAATATTAGCTGGGCATGGCGCATGCCTGTAGTCCCAGCTACTCGGGAGGCTGAGGCAGAAGGATTGCTTGAGCCCAGGAGTTTGAGGTTGCTATGAGCTAGGCTGATGCCACGGCACTCTACAGCCCGAGCAACAGAGTGAGACTCTGTCTCAAAAAAAAAAAAAAAATCCTGCATTCTAATATCTATTGCAGGTAAGTGTTTGCATTTTTTGCCTTCCATGTCTTTATCACATAATCTACTTGATAACTGCTTTGCTGATATCTTAATTCCCTTCTTTTTAGTTTGCAAGCAGAGGAATGTTTTAAAACTCAGATACTTTACCACTTATTCTCCTCCAGAAAAATCTGTAGCAGATAGGCCTTGCCTTTTCTCTCGGAGAAACCTGTCTACTCCCATACTCATTCAAGAAGGAACTGAATTTTGTTGACATCTCAATTCCTTCAATATTCTCCACATGCCATTGAGCCCTTCGAAACATAAATTCTCTTCCAAACCCCCTGGTCCAAGAAAAAGTGTATGAGCTGTAGTTCTTACCTCAATTGGAGAAAAGCTATCTATTTCAGGGAGGCATTAACAGGATGTAGAACATTATGTCTCTCTTGGTTCCTACCAGCTGATTTTGTTTAATGTAAATTTCTAGAGCAGACACTCATGATATGAGTGAACAAAACATACTCAAGAGCCAATGAACAAAAACATATTCAAGAGTCAATTTTTTATCTGTCATTTTAGATAATTTGTGCCTATCATATCCTCTACTACATACTCCTTACACCAAAGTATTTTGAAATGTTTGAATGAAATAGTTTACAATTTCAATAGTAAAAGGTATTCTAATTCATGCTAAATGATATCTTACAGTATGAGATTTCATATACCAGCTAAGACTACATCACCAGAATCCAAATCTTCAACATTACACCAAAGCATTAGGCAGCTGCTACAGGAGCAACCTGAAAGGGAATGTGGAACCACGTCACCATTGCAGCTTTGAAGGACACAGCTCTAATCATCCAGAACAGTTGACGCCACAGTATTGTTAATCTCACTGCTCACAGAAGATGAAGTCAGTTGGATACTCTTATCTATACTGGAGATTCTTCCACCAACAATTTCATTGGTATTCCTCTTTGGCCTCAACAAAATAATGAAGCACTTGGAAGCAAATATACAACCCAAAAAACCATAGCTGGATGCCAAGATCGCAAATATTTCTACAGCCACTTTGAACTTGCCCTTGGAGCTCAAGTAAGCAGGGACAAAAGAGATGCAGACAATGAAAAAGACCAGCATCCCAAAGGTGATACATTTTCCTTCATAGTAATTATCCGGCAACAGGCGAGCCACAAAGGTTGTAAGAAAGCATAGCAAGGCTAGGAAGATATCAGTCCCAAAGACTGAGCACAAAAACTCTATGGAGCCTTCATTACATTCCAGAATGATCTTTGTATTTTGAGATTCCGTGTTCTTGTATACTCTTGGGGGTTCCAATACCAAGTAGGCTGCACATATACCAATCTCAACTATAACAGAGATTAGCACAATGATTTTCTGATAGAGGGGGTGCATGGATGTAAGTCGGGTTTTGGATTGGGAAATTCTGTAGGCCAAAAACAGTGAAATGGTCTTTCCAAGAATGCACAATAAGCAAAGAGAAAAGCCCAGTGCCAGAGTGACATGGCGGGCCATGCAGGACCAGTCGTATGGCCTGCCAATGAAAAGCATAGATGACAGCAGTGTGATGATAAGAGAAACCCGAATAAGAAAACTCAGCTCCCGGTCATTGGTGTTCACCAGGGGAGTGTGCCTGTACATCACATATACAACCGTGACTGCCACGACCGCAAATGCCCCAAAGATGGAGAGAATGACAAGTGTGAATCCCAGGGGCTCATCATAAGCAAGGAATTCCACCTCTTTCAGCACACACGCACTCTTCTGTGCATTCCACCAGTAGTCTTCACCACATTTTTCACACTGCCTTTGACCTATTGAACAAAGAACAGGAATTGACTACAATTGGATGAAATCCGATCATCTCCTTCAATTGTGAACAGCCAGAGCAGTCAAAGCCTAAGGCAAAGACTCATGGAAAATCCCTTTATCTAGAATATCTCAAAAGAATATAAAATGGCCTTAGGGTGTACAGATGGTATTGCAGATTGAGAATTATTTTAAATTTTGGAAATCAGTCTCCTTTCTCCGTTTCAGCCTTTCCTGCATTGGCCTTTCCCAGTAACATACTTCTTTCTTTCTACTCCAATAATTTGAGAAGGGTGGTGTATATCCTCATCAACCTGAGCACGATCCATGAATGAGAAACAAATATGAGAAAATTAAAGCTACCGAGGTCAAACAATCAAGAGGATTTTAATAGGGATGAGGTTGGTTAAAATACAAGTGTTTTCAGTCTTTCATTCAATATCCCTCCCACAGAAAAGAATTTTATCTTGCCCATTCAGCTTCTCCCCTCCTCACCCTCCAGATGTAGATTTGAGAATCAAGTAGAGAAGAACTGTGGATAAAAACGGAAATAAAAACAACCACCATGTTGCCTGAAGCTGAGAAAATTTTGGAGCATTTGGCTGGGTGGGGACTCTAACAGAGAATATTGGAACATAGGAAAAAACTACTTGAGATGAGTTTATAGTACATTATGAAATGTATCTCTTTAATGTTCTTTGAATGATGCAGGTAAAGATTACAATTCCCTTTTAATCACTTCTTACTGCTAACTGGACTTTTCTGATTGTAACTCTATGCAGAGACTGGGCCACATGGGGTCCAGGGAGTTGTTCGGTCCATGGTGCTAGTTTTCCATCTTGGGAAAGTTTCACATTTTTAAAATTCTTTTGAATAAATTGCTATTGAGGGCCATTTGACAAAAAGACATATACTATTTGTATTTTCAATGGAAGGTAGAGATAAAAATAAATGTGCTCTAATATTCTTCACAAAACTAAGCACACCATGCCCAACTAAAATGTTGGTCATAAGAGCAGCAATTTAACAGAGTGAAGAATTCATAGAGTAGTGGCTACAGTATTCATCTGCCCTACAACCTTTTAGCTACTTATGACCTTAAGCCAATTTCCAGTATGGATGGAATTCTAGATCTTACAAATCCAAATTAGAGATAATTCAGTAAAACATAGTACTGCAAGTCACCTTTTTTTCAATTATGAACATAACTAATGTTTAATCTATTTCAGAAACTAAAACAATTTTAAATGCTTTTTATGAATCCAATTATTCATATTTCACATTTCACATATTTTATTTTGTATTTTCCTCTATTAACTTCAAAGTTGTCTTTTCCTAGTTTTAGCAGCTTTATAACTGAAACACAATATTATGTTTTTATCACACTGCACAGAACATCCAATAATTTGATGCATCATAATGATTTTTATTGTAAGATATTCACACCTATTTGTAAAGAAGGCTCCTGAGGCTCTCTTTGCCAACACATGTGTAATCTAATCGCATTTTAATATCAGTGAAAAAATGATCATCTCTACCTGGTTCCTGTGACACATATCCATCAGCACACGGGATGCAATCAAAGCAACAGATTGGTTCCCCTTGACGAATCCCCTTCCACGTCCTGGGAGGACACACGTCAGGACACACTGAATGGGGACACTAGCAAAGACAAATACAACAGATGTAACAAAGCCCTTTGTCTCTAATACTTGTGAGGCTGAGAAAGTTCCCATTTGAATTTCCACGGAAACTTCGTGATATTCTAGGAAACTCAGCATAGCTGGGTGAAAATAACAGGCAAAGAGATTAACAATATGGAGAGTCTAAAGAATTTTGCTAAGATACAGTCTTGTGCTTGATTCTAGAAATGCAGAGCTAATCCTAAACCTACCTCTTTCTAACCTTGGGGATCGAGACCAGGTTCCATGCCCATGGGACTCTGGGGATGGGACCATTTGGCAAGTCCATTCCAGCTTGTGAAGGACCTATGAACCCACGAATCATCTTGAGAGCCTGAAAAATATTTTTGCTCAGCAAGGTCACCCCAACATAACCTTAAAGTGAAAGATGTGTCACGAAGGGTCAGTGGAAAAGAATAATGAAAGACCTGTTCTATCAGAAAAATTGGGAAGGCTAAAAGGAAAAGAGGGTAAGGCACAGCACTGGAATATCTTCTTGCTAAATGAGTTTAGCACTCTCAGTAATGAACACAGGCCTCCTTTTACGTTCTACACGGATGTGCACCTTGAAACCCAAAATAAGTGTGATGTTTGTAAATCGGTTTGTATCTTAATCTACTAGCAAATTTCCTATTTAAAAGGGAGATAAAGTGTTTTTCCATTAAGCAAAGATTTCATTTTGGAAAGTGAATAATCACATTTATATTTATTTTGGAAATCAGAATTTTCACTTCCGTGTAGGGGCTGCACGTGGCTCCCCGTGCCTCGTGTTCGGCACACTGGAACCACAACCTTGTGGCTGCTGAGTAATTCGCCAAAATGATGAACACAAAGGGAAAGAGGAAAGGCACCTGATACATGTTCTCTAGGCCTTTTAGAAAATACAGAGCTGTTCCTTCGGTCACATACATGCGAATCTACAAGAAAGGTGATATTGTAGACATCAAGGGAATGAGTACTGCTCAAAAAGGCATGCCCCACAGATGTCACCGTGGCAAAACTGGAAGAGTCTACAGTGTTACCCAGCACGCTGTTGGAATTGTTGTAAACAAACAAGTTAAGGGCAAGATTCTTGCCAAGAGGATTAATGTGCGTATTGAGCATATTAAGCACTCTCAGAGGCGAGATAGCTTCCTGAAACGTGTGAAGGAAAATGATCAGAAAAACAAGGAAGCCGAAGAGAAAGGTACCTGGGTTCAACTGAAGTGCCAGCCTGCTCCACCCAGAGAAGCACACTTTGTGAGAACCAATGGAAAGGAGCCCGAGCTGCTGGAACCTATTCCCTGTGAATTCCTGGCATAATAGTTGTCTCACACTTCGTGAGAAGCAATGGAAAGGAGCCTGAGGTGCTGGCACCTGTTCCCTATGAATTCATGGCGTAACAGGCATAGCACACTTTGTGAGAAGCAAAGGAAAGGACCTTGAGCAGCTGGAACCTATTCCCTATGAGTTCATGGCATAGGAGACAAAACTAATAAAAGCTGTTGGACTCTAAAAAGATAAAGAAATCAGAACTTTCCCACGTTGAGTTTTCCAGGGCAAATCTGGAGCAGATAACATAGAAAATATGAAAAATCTCTGAACTAAGTTATAGTATGCAACATTACAGAAGTATGTATACATGACAAATAAGCTTCTTATAAGTTTTTTATGTATGTCTATCAAATCATATTTTAAATGCTCTTTGAGGAATAACTATTATAAGAAGGAGTGACAACAAGGCATAGCTGTACAGGCATACCTGTAATACCTGTTATGGGAAGGAGTAAATGCAAGGTATTCTCAAAGTCTGAGAGATAAACAATAAAATCACCACAGAAGGAACTGGAATTCCTCTCTCCTGAGCCAGTCTTTGGGAAAGAGCACTCCATAGACCTGTTTTGAAAACCATCATGAACAATTAGCTGAGGGGGTTTTGTTCCATTTCTCAGCATCCCTTCCCTTCTCAACCTCTGTGATCCAGCTTCCAACCCACTCACCTCACTAAAACTCTTCTTGCCATGTCTGACAGCTTTTCCTCTAGCCACATTCTCCCTGCCTTTCTGCAACATTTGACACTCTTGATCACCCACTGCTTGAAATGCAAGCTCCCTTGGCTTCCATTGGGTCCTTTTATTTATTTTGTTCTGTTTCCTCCACCTTCCTTATCACTGTGGATATTTTATTGGGTTTGGGCTTGGTCCTCTGCTTTTACCTCTTGACATAAAGCAGGTCATTCATTCTCTTGTCTTCAACCAGCATCTCTACAGAATAACTCCCAAATCTTGATCTCTGACACCACCCTTTCCCACCTGGCCTCTAATTCCACATTCTAAACTTCCAACATGTCCCTACCTTGAGATCCTACCATCACCTCAAATTCAACATATCTGAAACTATCCCCATCAACCCTATTGCTCCTCCAAAATTCTCCATTTGTCACCAACACCACTGTTCTCTTCCATCATCTCCAAGCTTATATTGTATTACTTACCTGGATGTGCCCTCTCCTTCTCTCAGGCCCAGCTTTTCCCCAACCACCAGACTCAGTTTACCATTATGACTTAAATCACTTTTTATATTGTTCTGTAATTGTTTGATGCAAGACACTTCCAGGTCCAATCTGTCAGTAAATCCAGAGTCATACTATATCCAGGATCTAACAACTTTTTGCCACCTCCATCACAGCTATCCTAGTCCAAGCTTCCTTCATTATTTTGGATAAACGTATGCTCTTGCCTTGGTTCTGAGCTTGCCCCTCCACTACTCCTCCCTACTCCATTCTTTCAGTCTATTTGCAATATGCAGACAGAATGATCCTTTAAACCCCTAAGTCAGATCATAGCTCTCCTCTGTCAAGATGCCCATAGCTTCCCTTTTCACCCAGTGTAAAAGCCAAAGCCCTTCAAGCCAACAAGGCCCTACCTCTGACCCTCTCTCCCCTCTCTTACCTCCTTTCCTACTCTCCCTCTCTTTTGCTCTTTCCAGCTACATTGACCTTGTTACTGTTCCTCCAAAATGCCAAGAACAGCCCTGCCTTGGGAATTAGAAGTTGCTGTTCCCTCTGTTGAAAATATTCTTCTCCAAGATGATGCATGGATTCACTTCCTTTTAAATTTTTGTTCAAATGTCACCCCAGTGAAGCCTTTCCTGACCACATTTTATGAAATTACAGGACAACACTCCCACCAGCACTTCCTGTCTCAGGCCCTGATATTTGTTTCTCCTAAACATTATCAACCTTTAAAATACTGTATAATTTTTCTGCTATCTTGTTTATTGCTTATTTCCATCCACTGAAATCTAAGGTCCATCAGGTAGGGATTTGTTTCATTTTGATGTAACCTCAGTTCTTATGCACCTATAATATTGTGCTCAATAATTATTTGCTCAGTTAATTAATTAATCAGGTTTTAAGTACTTTGAGGGCAGTGGCTTTTTTTTTTTTTTATTTGCCATGCTTAACCCAGAGGTGGACTCACAGATGTTTGGTAAATGTGTATTGAATTACATGTGAAGCAATTTCATTATGCAAATATAACCCTAATTTTAATACAGAAGAAAAATAAAATTACTATACTCTACTGAAACATTATTAAAATAGAAATCTATTACATTTTACTATTTTTCCATCAATCTTTAGTTGAACAAGCATTCTATGAAACTTGTATATACAAACAATGACATCCTCCCTTTTTTTATATAAACAGTGTATTGAGCACCTACTAGTAATATATACCTAGCAAAAGGAATATAAAAGTGAAGTGTCAAGCCATATCCATTAAGTAGCTCAGCATCCATGGAGAGGCGGCTTAGGGCAGCTCTGTTGTTTCTACAAAGATAGAAGTGTTATATTAATATATCTGCACTGTCCTATATGGTAGCCCCTAGCTACATGTGGCTGTTGAGTGCTTGAAATGTAGCTAATATGATTAAGGAACTGAATTTTACATTTTATTTAAGTTTAATTAATTTACATTTTTGAAGCTATCTATGGCTAGGGGCTAGTTTACTGGACAGAGCAGATCTAAGACAAAGAAATAAAATAAAGCAGAGAGCTCTGGCTCCTACAGTGGTAAACACTGATAACTTGCTATTTTTACAGCCAGCCATAATGTTTTCAAGTGCTACTTAAGGATGGCCAAGAAAAGGAGAAACTGATGTGTATATATGCATGTGTGTATGCTTTTGTGAGCGCATCTGTTTATTGCTACCAATGGAAAGCAGAGAATAATAGACTGATAATCAGATAAAGATCTCATAGGCATCTGGCACAGCATAGAATCTCAGAAATCTTGAGTTCCTTGTGTCTTATTCTTAGATGCTTTCCCAGCATGATTTGGAAGATAGGGGATCTCAGACCTCAAGTCAAGAGGGAAGATGCATGAATAATAAACAGGATGAAAAAGTATCCCACTTCTAAAAAAGAGAAAAGTCCTGTGGCAGCAAAGAAAAGTGTTCTCTGGTTATACTGACACAACTTTCATCTCTCTCATTTCTCCTGGTTCTCCATTCTGAGATTCACATAGAAGATTAAATTGCCACTGCTTTCCCCCCACCCTGTCGTCTTACTGTAACTCTACAGGTCACCCTGTAATAAACGCTAAATTAGATTATCAAAAACTCTATAGCTCTACTTTCCTAAACTAATAGTTCATTAAGGGTAAAAAGTTCAGGTATCTGGTAAATGAGTGATGGGGTTTCTGCTTAACGTTTCACCAGAGCTTCTCTAGGTGGTGCCTGTACATTATGTACCCAGAAGACCCCGTCTCTAGCTCACCAACCACCTCCCTCATTCGGAGCTGCAGTCCTGCATATCAATAGCCCTCCTGTTGCTATAGGAGGAGGAAGAAAGATTGTAATAATAATTGATAATAGACAATAATGCTGTAGGTATGATGCTTCAAAAAATAACAATAATGTATAACTATAACATGTCACATAAATAATAATAATAATAAAAAGAATAGGTTTTTTTAAAATCTGGAATAAGCACTTTACATCCAAAACCAATACATCTAGTCCTCAAACCTTACTTCTATTACCTCCTAGGACAATTTTGGAAACAATATTTGAAAAGAATTTTGAAGCTTATGAAACTCATCTGCTTCTCATAAAATATCCCAATATGGTATTTTTTTGAATGATACGCTAAAGTTTATTAATATGTGTGTGTGTCCATACTATACCATACTGGTAACTGGTGTTTTCTACCTCAGATCATATTATGAACTTGTAAATTTTTCCTCCCATTCTTTGACCCTGGAAATAAATAACAAAAAAACAGGGAAAAAGAAATGTAAGTCCTTCTAGAACTACTGTCAGAAAGGAAGAGGAAATTCTGGTTGCCCCACAGTAACTCTGGCTGTTAAACTGTAAATCCCTCCACACATCCCCACACATCCTCCAAAAAGACCACACAAATTTTTTTTAAAAGGGCAGGAGTAAATAAAACCACACATGACCCAGGACAAAGAGCCCGAGAATACTATAAACTTTGAACCACTTGTAAGTAAAGAAACCGCTGTTAAATTCCAGCAGAGTTGTCTCTAGCGTTCCCTCCTTGGCCCTGGGTGTGCTGAAAATGAGGGGAACTCTAAAAAGAACTGCAGAAAAGAGTAAGGGGAGCAGAGAACCTAACGTTGGCGGAGGGCAGATAAAATCATTCCTAAGAAGGAAAAGATTACATCCTACATTAAACAGGTCCAAAATCTTGTAGAGACAGTGCTGGTTATAGGGAAGGGACTTAAACTTGAAAGTGGGACTCAAAGTGACAGTGTTGGAAAGGCACCACTTTAGTGGAGCCAGAAGATATATATAGAGAGAGAAGTGTCTTTTTGAGATGTGGCAGAAAAGGAGAGAAGAGGAAGAAATTAAGGATCCTACAGAAAGAAGAGTAAACCATAAAATCAAAAGACACATTAAGCTCTCCTTTACCACAAAAAAACAGTCTTCCTTAAATATGCACTTCACTGTGCTAATAGAAGAAGGCAATCTTGAAATGGGGACCATGTAAGCCACCCCCACCCTCATTTTTATCCATAAAAATGACCAAAAATAGAATTGTGCTTCCATGCAAGTCCACTATAGGAAGAAAACAGAAAATCAAAATATTCCAGCAGTTTAAAATTTCTCTTCAAAATACATACAAACGTACACACACAAAACCATTAAATGGAAGAATACTACTGTAACATACCATTTCAAATACAATTAAGTTTTCTCAGAAAAACACTTGAGGTGTAAAATTATCTTGAATCAGAAATTTAAAAATTAAAAACCAATAGGTATAACACTGGGAGAAACGAAAAAAGTCATTTTACTCAGGGAGAAAACTAAAGAAAAAGATAAAAACCATTTTATAAATTAAGATAAAATTTACAAGTGTTCAAAAAAATATATTTGAATGAAAACTTAATGAAGGTCATTGAATAAAAGTAAGAAAAAAACTAAGAGAATAAAATTGAGATTTGTAGCTCTGACTCAGGTGGGGCAAAGACAGTATATGTAACCTAAACATTTGTACTCCCATAGTATTCTGAAATTAAATATATATAATAATAAAATTAAAAATAAATAAAAATTTTTAAAAAATAAAAATGAGATTTTATTTTAAAAGGCAAAAATGATCAGAGAGAAAGTGGATGAAATGAAATACAAAGGAGTCCAAACGTAAGTATGATTCGAGTACTTGAAGAAGGGAAAAAAAGTAATACAACCAATATTTAAAATATACCCCAAGAAGATGTTCCAAAAATAAAAGATCTGAATCTATCCATTGAAAAGGTATATACTGTACATGGAAAAACTGATTTGGAAATGACCAACTCAGGGTATTTGATATTCCATAAGTGCTGAAACAACACAGAAATGCAGTTCTAAACAAAATATGATGTCAGAGTAACTAACCTCTGATGATTCAGTGTTCCAAAATATTGTCTTATTCTTTTTGATCACAAGTTCAAACATAGAATTTGTGAATACATACTCTCCAACCTTCACAAAGGCAATATTTCCATTATCATCTAATTGCCAATTTAGGATATCATAGTAACCAATCACGTCTCCATTTTCATCGATCTCTATTCTTCTTCCATCATGGGTTGTAAACTTAAGTGTCTTCAAATAGTACATTAGCTAGAAAGCAAGGAGGAAAAAACAATGGGAAAAAAAGCAAATTATAAAAAGTTGATTATCTAGAAAACAGGGTTTTATAAAGAAAATAATTTCAAACTCATATCTAATTCATGGGATTGGATTTTTTTCCTCCTCCTTTACACCTTTACTGTCTAATACAACAGTCTCTAGCCACATGTGGCCGTTGAAACTCGAAAGGTGGTTGGCCAAATTGAGATGTGCTGTCAGTGTAAAAATACACACTGGATCATAAAGACTTAGTTCACATGCACACAAAAGAATGTCAACTATCTCATTAATAATTTCATATTATTGTTTTTATATTGTATTATCATGATTATGATTACACATTAAAATATTATTTTAGATATATTGGGTTAAATAGTGCATCATATTATGACAAACTGTAAGTCTTCATTTTAAGTTATTAAGGATTGAATAAGTAAAAACTTCTGTGAAAAATAATGAACTTACTCTACACCAATGTAGCTGTAAGCAAAAGCCCCTCTCCTCCTTCTCCCCTTTGCTTCACTGTGAGAATAGAAAACAATTAGAAGGTCCAGGAAAGAGAAAAATAGCAACTGATGGAAATCCTTTCCTTTTGCCAACAGCATTATGGATGATCCATCTCTTTAATAATATCTCAAATATGGAGCATAAAATGTCATTAAAGGACAAGAGCTGTAATCAGTAAAAATTTAATGGTGTAAGAAGATGTTAAACTTTGTACATGTATATTTGCAATTATAAATACTACGTAGCATCATGGGGATGTTTACTACATAATGTAAAATATCTAATATAAAATTATGTCTGTACTTTCGCTACAACTATGCACAGTTTATGGGTGCATTTGTATAAAGGGCTTGAGAAAGCATATAGGAAAATGAAAAGAGCTGCTTTCTTACAGTAGTAGCAAATGGTAGTGGGTAATTGTTTTTCTTTCTTTTAACTGCTGGCATTCTTTTCATATCTGAAGTGTGTGTGTGTGTGTGTGTGTGTGTGTGTGTGTGTGTGTGTGTGTGTGTTTATGTGAGATAACTAATTCATGTTGCCTTTTTTATAATGGATCACTAGCAAATTCAGATCCCATTTCCTGACATGACCACTTAAGGGCAGGAGAGTAGAGGCAGAAGCCTTCTACCAGCCAAAGGAATCCTATCATGAACATTAGCCCAGAAACAAATCAGCATTCCCACATTGTGTATTTTTCACTTGAAGAGAGTTTAGTCCATAGTAATTAACAGCAAAGCTACAACACTGTATAATGCTACATCATAATTTCTCAAACTTTAATATATACATGAATCATCAGGAGGTCTTATAAAAAGGTAGATTTTAATTCAGCAGGTGTGGGATGCAGCCCAGGATTCTACAATCCTAGCAAGCTCTTAGGTGATGCTGATGCTGCTGGCCCATAGACCACCCTCTGAGGAACATAAAACCTGCCTTTTTCCTGTCTGAGATACAGAAGTGGGAAATTATCCACTTGAGACCAAGCTTTTCCCATTTCTAAGCAATGCTCACCTTGGAGAAACTGAGGCCTAATAATAGGAAGTACCTATCCTAAGTCAAAAAGATAGTGTCAGAGTCAGGGCTAGTGTCATGGTTCCAGTTCCAGACTCTGACCCCCACACCCACCACTCCTGCCCCAGCACCTATAATTGATGTAAAAGGAAGACTTAAAAGCATGGCTTACCCTTCACAATTTGCTGATATTGGCTCCAAAATAGATTCATTTGCTGGGATGGTCCTGGAGTGAATAAGAAACAGCCCTCCAATAACAAGTGAATGGTTTTTGGCATCTGCATACCCATTTAAATCAAACTTGCCCAGCAACTGGCAAGTCTGTTCTTCTTCCTCTTCTTTACCTTCAGTGCACAATTCAGCCCATAAAAATGCAAGAAATCCTAGGGCCAAGCATTTATTTCTGCCAGCCATTTTAATAAGGTGAGTTTGGGGGAAATGACCAGTGTTGAAATTAGACCAGTTTCAATGAGGCACCTAGATGGAGTGTTACCCTGAGTGTGTGTATACCTGATCCCCAAGGACTCAGCTTGCCGCCACTTACTTACATAATTGTCACGTCTCAGTCAATCACAGAGCCTCACACTCACTTGCAATTTGTAGATCTGGACTAGGAGCTGAGTGATGCTTTTGAAAAGAGACTCATAAAAATTTCTTTTATGCTTAGCAATAATATTTAATGACATAATAGTGGGTTTTGAGTTTAAAAGAGTCATTTCATTTCATAGAAACTGTCCCTTTCTTGTTTATCATAGGTCAGTCTCATTCATTCTCACGTCAGCCATCCTTGTGGGAGCTTGTCTTACCCTAAAGGTGAGGAAAGGCATCCTGCTTCACTATAAAGTATTAAAAAAGGTGACTTCAGGCCAAGCTCTCTCCTTCAGGGTATAGAAAAAGTTGGGTAGAGAACCATGGATAGGATTTGGAATAGAAGGCATTATTTTTAATCTGTGCCCTGCCACTTTTCTTAGTGTGGTGGCAGGAAAGCCACTTAATTTCTATGTTTCAGTGTCCTCATCAGTGACTAGTGTGGCAATAAGCTAGCTTAGAAAAAAATTTGTAAAGTCCGTAAGAGTTCAATGAACATTTTTTGATGTGCAACATTTTCTTTTACCTGCACTTTAAGGTGGAGTGTTGTCCTCAGCTCACTGCTGCCTTTGTCACTGGTCCCACATCCTTGGTTCTTTCCTGAGGATGCCCTCACCTCCCTTTCTTGCTAGGCACCTCTCAGAGTTGTCCCCCAATCTCTTTCTCCAGAACAACTCACCACGGATTCCCAGTCCCCAGTCTTTCTCTCTGCCCCCTCATAAACATTTCCGCTTGGAGTATAAATTTGTATGTTCAGACACAATCCAGCAGTATGTGTCAGGAGCATGAAAATCTGTAATTTCTTTGATCATGTGATTTGGCTTCAAAGTATTTATCTCAAGGAAGCAATAGAGATCCACAAAAACATGATATGTAAAGACATTGTGTACAGTTTTATTTATAATATTGGAATTGGAGCAAATTAAATGTACACACCAGGGAATTTTTGAATCAATTATGATTTATTCACTTGATAGAATACAAAGGAGCCATTTAAATCATGTTTTAGAAAATTATTTACTCACAAGGAAAAAGCTCACAACATGCTTAAAGTGGAGACAACAAAGCGGAGTATAAAATGGCATTCTAAATTTCTAAAATTTGCCAATATCTTTAGTTCTCTTTCACCTACATATTTCTGTTAAAAGGACTATAAGAAATACTACAAATCAGAAATCAAAAGAAAGAAAAAAAATTACCTTCCCCCTATCTTAACAAACCAATCATTTTCATGTTTCTGTATTCATTTCCAGTTTAAATGGACTCTTATGCAGTACTTTTTGTTGTTAGATTATGTGTGATTTTAATTTCCATCTTTATACTTTTTTATATTTTCCCACATATTCTACAACACAATTACGCCCCCACCACGTATTCATCACATGACATCACAGTCATCTGGGTCCCACAGACCCTTCCGCATGAAGGTCATTTCCTTCACCTCATCCCCACTGAAGGATTTCACATTTGTTGGCTAAGTGTGATCTCCTTCTGATCCTGGGGTATCCCAAAAGAGAGTCTCCTGTTACTACTTCACTGGTGAAACCACAGGCCCATGCCTCAGTCTTCCCACAGCCAACTCTGCCTTCACAAGTGAGCTAGTAGATGGCACACCCCTGGGCCCTGGCTGAGTGACACTCCCTCCGTCAAATGTTTCACAAGTCTCTGTTTCCTGAAGTGTGGATGGTTCACAGGTTCCACCCTCATCTTTCAAGATGATGCTGACAAGACTTAAAGAAAAGATTGATTGCCAGGGGAGTCTCTCCCCAGGTATGCTTTAGAGTTTGGCTTTATCCAAACAAAATGGCACTCTGGAAGACAGCCGACACCTCACCAACAGCCTGAGAATCCCTCTCTTCAGCCGTAAGGGTTTAGTTCATTGCATTTCTCAGACCTATTTGGAACTATCCCTCTTGAGTTTTTAATCTCCCTCTTTTACCAGAAGGCAGCTGTTTCTGAGAAATTATCCCTCTTGTTGCCAAGGGCTACCCCTGCACAAAGGTATGTTTATCACCAAAGCTGTCTTAACTCTCTGGTAAAAAGCTGTGCTGGGGATGATAAAAAAAAATCATTAAAATATGTTATTTTAAGTTACATTAATAATTTTTAAAAGCGAGCATTTTTATAGTATTTTACATTTTTCAAATTGTTTTCTCATATCTTATTCTTCCTCTAGGTCAGAAACCAGATTCAATGTTGATGAGACTTCTGATTTGTACAGCCACATCTGGTATCCAGTGTTTTTGTAATTCCCAAGATGAAAGTATATTTTACCAGGGCCACAGTGATTACATCCTCCAAATATAGCAGAATTCATCAGAGATGAGGCAAAAATCAGAAAAAACGACACCCATGCTTTTATACAGAGAGTTTTTATTACATGCACAGTGGTGGATGCTTAACACTTCATTTTGTCTTCAAAACACTCTATATGACTAGTTTTATTTTGTTCACTTTACAAATGAAGAAGTGTGAGTTCGCACAGCTAGTATACACACTAAAACGCAGACACCAAGGCCCACATCCTTTTGGAGGCCTTGTGGTAGAGAGAAAGAACATGGACCAAGCCCAAAGGGGGGATTCTAGGTCCAGCTGCTCCACTGTCTGGCCCTCTCTTCAACTCTTTGGACCTCAGGCTCCTCAGCACCAAATAGGAGGCTTTAGACTAAACAGCCTTTTTTCTCAGTCTAAGGGTCCTAATGAGTCAGCAATGTTATGGTTCTGGGTGAACCAAATTCCATGAAATCAATTCCATGGAATCAAATTCCATGATAGCTTAATGCTATGCTGCCAGAGCAAGCAATAGCAAGTTGTTTTGTTAAGTATCAAGGTGAGATTGTTTCCTCAATAATATTTTGAACATAATTACCATTTCCACAGGACTCTGACTTCAAGAATCCCTCATCAAGGCAAAAGACACCAGATGAATGTTGGTGCAAATGGGCATGGGTATTTAATCCCATGTGTCCACTCTAGACTCCTAGATCTGAGACTGTGAGCTCCCTAGACAGTAGATCCTTGCAGTTCCCTAAGGCCCTGGCAAAAGACAGGCTTCCTTCCACAACAATAACATATTCTGTCCAGACTTGTCTTGCCTTTAAGCAAAAGAAAACACCTGAGCTCCTACAGGTTCTGAGAACCATCTTATTAACAAAGGCTAAGAGTATTTAAAGGCTATTATATGGTTTCCAGGAAAAGCTCAAACCCTGAGTCTAAGGCAGGGCACGGTGGCTGATGCCTGTAATCCTAGCACTCTGGGAGGCCGAGGCAGGAGGATCACTCAAGGTCAGGAGTTCGAAACCAGCCCGAGCAAGAGCGAGACACAGTCTCTACTAAACATAGAAAGAAATTAGCTTAATAACCAAAAATATGTAGAAAAAATTAGCCAGGCATGGTGGTGCGTGCCTGTAGTCCCAGCTACTTGGGAGGCTGAGGCAGAAGGATAGCTTGAGCCCAGGAGTTTGAGGTTGCTGTGAGCTAGGCTGACGCCAGGGCACTCACTCTAGCCCAGGCAACAGAGTGAGACTCTGTTTCAAAAAAAAAAAAATAAAGAAAAACCCCAGTCTACTGCAGATGAGCACTGCTGTGTGCTCTGAGAAGCCTGAGGCTTGCCATCAACACAGTGAACTCAACGCTGGATCATAGTCATTTGGTCAGGAACAGCTTGTCAGATGTTACTTAGCTTTGAAATCTCTTAACTTTATAATCATTTGGAATCCTAGGTAATATTCCTACCATACCAGCAGATAAATAAATATACTAATCTACTATGGTTTTTTTATTTCCTATGTAAAGCTGTCCTTCTAAGTAGTCAGGAAATGAACACAACACCTAGTTATACATATTTAAATTGTTGTTTTTACTTTACATAATGTATGTAATAGTTGACCCTTTAACAACATGGAGTTTGAACAGCAAGGGTTGACTCATACACAGATTTACCTCTGCCTCTGCCACCCCTGACACAGCAAGACCAACCCCTGCTCTTCCTCCTCTTCCTCAGCCTACTCAACATGAAGACTATGAGGATGAAGAACTTTATGGTGATCCACTGCCACTTGCTATTTATGAATAGCAAATATATTTTCTCCTCCTTATGATTTTCGTAATAATATTTTTCTCTAGCTTACCTTATTGTAAAAAATACAGTATATAATAATGTGTAACATACAAAATATGTGTTAATCAACTGTATGTTATCAGTAAGGCTTCCAATCAACAGTAAGCTATTAGTAGTTAAGTTTTGGGACAGTTAAAGCTATACATGGATTTTTCAACTGTGGAGGGGGTCAGTGACCCTAACCCCCACATTGTTCAAGGGTCAACTATAGTTTTTTTAATGTATGTCTCCAACAGTTAAAAGAGTACTACCTGTAATTTGAATTTTGTGACATTACAACATGACGGCTTGCCTGTATCTTTATAATGAGAAGACAGGAAGACTAAAAATAAATCAGCTTTTGTAAGAATGTTGTTATTATGAAATTCAAGTTATTGATGAGAGGTCTTGAGGTGGGTGAGAAGTAGGCTTTTGGATTTTTTAACAGGTTAACACTGATTACTTTTTACAGAAGAGCCCCTTGTGTGTCTAAATAGAGAAAGACCTCAATTATAGCAGAAGAGAAAAACACTCAGACACTGTAGGCATAAAAATTTTTAAACAGCTGCCTTTCTGAACTGAGAAAGCCACAAGTTACTGCCTCTTTTGCTTCATCTATTTTCAGGGAAATGATTTGACAGCCTCATTAATCCCCAAAATCAGCTGACACAGTAAGAGCAACTCTAACCAGACAGACCAGACCGAAAGCATCCTGTTTCTCCTTGGGTGCAGCATGTGTTGCATAGCTGTAACGGGCTATGGCTGTAACGTAAATTGTAAAGATGGTAAGCAATTGACTAAAGCTGAGAAACTATTATAATCACTGACTTATAAAGAATAAACATCTTTATTTTTAATAAAATTTGAAATAAAGAAAACTCGCCAGCTTTAACTCTCACCTGAGATTTTTAATATGCCTGCTTGCTTCCAATCTTGACCCTCTTTTAATCCATTCCATTACTGAAGGAAAGTTGGCCATGTGTCAATCTTCAGACCACTTTTTATATTGTTTACAGCTTCATTGAGATATAATTTACATACCATAAAACAGACCCATCTGAGGTGTACAATTCAATATTTTTTTATTAATAGTATATTTACAGTTGTGCAACCATCACCATAACCTAATTTTAGAACATTTGCATCATCTCAAAAAGGAAATCTCATTTCCCGTTCCTCCCTCACTCCAAGCCTTAGGCAACCACTTAATCTACTTTCTGTCTCTGTAGATTTGCCCATTCTGGACATTTCATTTAAATGGAATCATACAATATGTGGTTTTTGTGTATTTTTTTTTTCACGTAGCATAATGTTTTGAGGTTTATCCATGTTGTAGTATATATACTTTCTTTTAAAAATGTCTTTGTTAAGATATAATCTTTATATCATAAAATTTACCCATTTAAAATGTACAATTTAATGGGTTTTATACTTAAAGAGTTACACCCATCATCACAGACTAATTTTAGAACATTGTCATCACCCCAAAAAGAAACCTGTACCCATTAGTGATCATTCCCTTTTCTGCCCCATACCCCTAGCTCTAGATAACCACTAATTGATTTTTCTGTTGCTAATAATTTCTTATTCTGGACATTTATATAAACAGACTTATACAATATGTGGTTGTCTTTACTGGCTTTTCTCACTTATAATGTTTTCAAAGTTTGTTCATGTTCAAGCTCATATCAGAACTTTCTTCCTTTTTATTGCCAAATTATATTCCACTGCATAGATATACCATATTTTATTTATCCATTCATCAAATAATGGACATTTGGACTTTATCCACTCTTTGGCTATTCTTATACAAGTCTTTGTGTGTTTGTATATTTTTATTTCTCTTCGGTAGATACTGTTGGGCCACATGGTAATTATGTGTTTAACATTTTGAGAAACTGCCAAACTGTTTCCGGAAGTGGCTGCATCATTATACACTCCCACTAGCAGTGTATGAGAGTTCCTGTTTCTCTACATCCTTGCGACCACTTGCTATTGCCTTTTCTTGTTATAGCCATTCTACTGCTAGGGACATCTCACTGTGGTTTTGATTTGCATCTCCCTAATGGCTAATGACTTAAAGAAAGCTGTATGTTTTCTTCTAGATGTTTTCAAATTTTAACTGCTAGGTTTAGGTTTATGATCTATTTTGAGTTTATTTTTGTGTGTAATATAAGATAAGGTCTAAGTTCTTTTTTTCTCTTTTCTTTTTCTTTAAAATAATTAACTGTCTTAGCACCGTTTGTTGCAAAAGCTATTCTTTTTTCCATTGAATCATTGTGGCACCCTTGGCAATAATCAGTTGACTGCAAATGTAAGGAATTATCATCTTAATTCTATTTCATAGGTGTATATGTCTATCCTTATGCCAGTGTTGTGCTGCCTTCATTATTTTAGTTTTGTTATAGTTTTGACATCAGGAAATTTAAGTCCTCCAATTTTATTCTTCTTTTTCAAAACTGTTTAAATGATCTGGGTCTTTCCATCTCCATGCGAATTTTAGGACCAGCTCTTCAATTTCTGAGAAAAAAAAAAACCCAGCTGGGATTTTGATAGGGATTGTGTTGAATCTGTATAGATCAATTTGGGGAGTACTGCTATCTTAATATTAAGTTCATTTGTAACCAAAGTGTTTGTACCCCTATAATATTCTGAAATTTAAAAAAAAGAAAAAAAGTTCATGTATCGGAAGACCCAGGTCATTTTCAAGGACTCTGCATCTGCCTTAAGATGAAATCCATCCACAACAGGTTTTATAAGGCCCATCTTGATCCAGGCCCTAGTTAAGTAACTAGCTCCCTCTTTTTCAGCACCCCCTCCCACTACCACCTTAAAATAGCCTACAAGCTACATAAACCCGCTTTTAGTTCCTCAAACACGCGATGCTCTTTTATCCCCAGGTCTTCTCTAACTCACATATAGGGGCTTTCTCCCTGTGCTCCATCCCTGATTCCCTTCTTTTCCCTCAAATCTCAGCTCACTTTTCACTTCCTCTAAGACTCACATCCTGAGATACACAATCCCCTACAGTCTACCTGACTTGCCTCTCTTTGTACGTCCATGAGGGTCTTTAGGTTATTTGATGGAAAACAGATTGGTCAAGATTTGAAACTGGTTGAAATGAGTACCACCGGTCCCCATTTCAGGCAGTATTAGAAATTGTGGCAGTTTTGCAACTACCCTTATGTCTTTAAACATTTTCATAACTCTTCATAAAATTTTCAGGATTTGGAGAAGACCTTCTCCTTTTTTCCTAGTATTTTCCCCCAAACTGTTATACCTGCTTATACCTGTTTATGATGGTTGTCGCAGGCTGAATAACGGCCTTTCAAGATGTCCTTGTCTTAATCTCTGGAATCTGGGAATATGTTACATTACATGGCAAAAGGGAATTTGCAAATGTGATTAAGTTGAAGACTTTAAGATGAGGAGATTATCCTGGGTTATCCAGATGGGTCCAATGATATAATCACAAGTGCCCTCATAAAAGGAAAACAGAGGGAGAAGAAACACAGAAGAAACGACAATGTGATGAAAGCAGAGATAGATGCCAGCATTCTCTCCAAACTGGAAAAGGGAAGTAAATGGATTCTCCCCTCAAAGCCTCCAAAAGGAACTAGCCCAGTTGACATTTTGACTTTATCCCAGTGAAACAGATTTCAGAATTCTGACCTCCAGAACTGTAAGAGAATAAATTTATGTGGTTTTAAGCCACTAAATTTGTGGTAATCTATTTCAGAGACAAAAGGTAATACAATATTAATAGTAATGAGTTGGAAATAATCTAATATCCAACAAAAGGGGCTAATTGGAAACAACCTAAATGTTGTTCTAATAAGTTTCAAAAATAGGTGTGGTCTGATTTTTTAAATGCATTAAAAATTTATCTGAAAGGCTACCTGCCAAGATACTAAAGTGGATAGGATGGTGGATATTCTTTATGTTATTCTTTTTATTTTTTAATCTGTGGTGAGCCAAAGGCTGCATTATTTTTGTAATAATAAAGGAGAAAAGACAATAAAAGAAACTTAAGCAATGAAAGAAACAATAAGAAAATGCAAGGATAAGATTTGGAGTTTTTAAGAGCCTGAATGGATTGTTTGATTTCTTAATTTCTAATTTCTATGCACCCATCTTTTCCTGTTCTATTTGTTCAGTAATGTTTTCAAAAACATTTCCCTCTTGTAAATTGGTTGAAAATGAGTATTTCTAATCTCCAGTTCACATTTTATGGCTTTTGTATGTACTATATATTTCATATTAGAACCTCTACTACTATATTTATATGCCATTAGACACAGTTCCTGCCTAGAAATGATCATTTAGATGGTGAGAATCAATAAAACTAGGTAAAATAATTAGAAAATGAGGCAATATGCAATAAAATGTTGAATTATACATCCTCGATTTTAAGAGAATGATATGTGGTGGTTCATAAAACCATACACATAGCTTTGCATGTGCTTAGATTATTTAACCGTATCAGGACTTTCTATTTACTTTCCCTGTACCTTCTAAAAGCAGCTCTCCTCTGTCACCTTCTTACCAACTCTGTGAGCTTCTTTGCTCCAGGTAGATATCTTTTCCCTTCCTTAGCACAAAAAGCCTCATGATCTGGCCCTAATGGTAGAAAGACTACAGAAATTTTTTTTTTTTTTAAATTACCAAGAGGCAAGTACACTAGTACTATTTCAAAAATATCAGTTTCTAATAATACCAGTGGTTAAGTGTCAGGCTTTGTCTCCAGGGTTTGAAGCCTGGCTCTACCACTTACTAACTCTATGACCTTGTGCAAGTCACTTAGCTAGTCGACACTAGTGGGTTCTTGCTTTCTGAGAAAAAAGCATAGTTCAAATCAACCTGATAAAATATTAGGTGAAAATGTAGGATCTGTCACAAACACACACATGCACACGTACCTCTTAAAACCAACCAGAACAAATATCTAAAAGAAGAAATATCTAACTAGATCATTTTAAATGATCTATTTAATATATGTCTTATTATGATTGAAAATGTCTCTTTTTATACTTCAATAACTGCCATTATCATTACATAGTTTTCTGTGTACGACTGTCAAGTATTCAATAATATCTGATTACTTTGGCTTCATTGTCACAGTCTCTTCTGAATGGATTAGAAGCACTTTGAAACCTGGTTAAAGTAATTTGTCTGGCTGTTCAAACACAGTTCAGTGAAACAAGCTAATAAATTGACTTGGCTTATAGTCATACTCTCTCAATAAAAGTTTGTTGAATAACAAAATGCTGCCACACAACTACCTAAAACCCAATGTAACGCTTCAGAAACCACCATTATGGAGACATTTCTGGCATAAAAGAAATTTTATTTAATTGAGATGGAGATAGTAATTCAAATTATGCTACAATATTCCTTTGTTCATTGGTTCATTCATTTAAACTATGGTTAAGAGAGATCTTCAAAATAAGCCAGATTTGCAACCCAATGACCCGTACCAGAATGCACAATTTTTTCTTTTTCCTTTCAGAACTTGGCAGTCTACATAATAAATATGTGTTTAATTTAACAAAAAATCTAAATGATACTTCTAAGATGCCTGGAATTTAGTTGATTTTATAAGTGTAAAGCACTACCACTGCAGACATTACCAAAGTCTTATTTATAGTATTAATTTTCACCATCTATGGAAAAAGTGTTTGCAGAACAAACCTCAGACTAGTCTCTATGGAATTAGGAATGTGTGGAGCCTGAATTAATGAGACTTTATAGCATTTGAGCCCCAGGCAGAAATGGTCCCCAGGAGGATCTCTGTCTTCAAATTAATACTGCCTACTTTGGTTTTGCACAGTCTACATTTAAGGAAGTGTGAACAATATCCCATCAAATAAACAAAAGTTTTCTGAAATCATGGGGGTAACTCTTTCAAAGTGAAGGACAGGATTCAGAAAAACTTGACTGTCCCTCCCAGAGTCATAGTACCTGTCCCCACTACTGGACCATATGGGTACTGTCCCAGTGCAGCAAGTAAAGAAAGGGAAGATGTTTTCTTGCCGATTTGCTTGAGTTCTTTGTAAATTTTGGTTATCAGCCCTTTATCAGATGTATAGAATGCAAGTATTTTCTCCCATTCTGTAGCTTGTCTATTTACTCTATTGATTGTTTCCTTGGCCCTGCAGAAGCTTTTTAATTTAATCAGGTCCTATTTATTTATTGTTGTTGTTGTTGTTGTTGTTGTGATTGCTTTTGGGGTCTTCATAAATTCTTTGCCTAAGCCGATATCTGTAGAGTTTTTCCAGCATTTTCTTTTAGAACTCTTATAGTTTCATGCTTTAGGTTTAAGTCTGTTATTCATCATGAATTAATTTTTGTGAGTGGCAAGAGGTGCAGATCCTGTTTCAGTCTTCTATATGTGGCTATCTAATTTTCTCAGTACCATTTATTGAATAGGGATTCTTTTCTGCATTGTTTGTTTCTGTCTGCTTTGTCAAATGCCTGATGGCTATATGAGAATGGTTTTATATCTGGGTTCTCTGTTCTGATCCATTGGTCTATGTCTCTGCTCTTGTGCCAGTTCTATGCTGTTTTGGTTACTGTAGCCTTGTAGCATAGCTTGAAGTCTGGTAAAGTGATGCCTCGCAATATTTTCTTTTTGCTTAAGGTTTCTGTGGCTATTCGGGGTCTTTTCTGAAGCTTTTCAAAAGAAGATAGACTAATGGCCAATAAAAATATGAAAAATGCTCAACGTCTCTAAATGTAAATCAAAACCATGATGAGATACTACATAACTCCAGTGAGAATGGCTTTTATCAAAAAGTCCCAAAAACAACAGATGCTGGTGTGGATGTGGAGAGAAAGGAACACTTACACGCCATTGGTGGAACTGCAAACTAGTACCACCTCTATGAAAAGTAGTATGAAGATACCTCAAAGACCTAAAGGTAGACCTATCATTTGATCCAGGTATCCCACTACTGGATATTTACCCAAAGGAAAAAAAGACATTTTATAAAAAAGACATTTGCACTCAAATGTTTATAGCAACACAATTCACAATTGTAAAGATGTGGAAACAACCCAAGTGCCCATCAATACATGAGTGGATTAATAAAATGTGATATGTGTATACTATGCATCATTACTCAATCATTTAAAAAAAATGGTGAACTAATACCTTTTGTAACAACCTGGATGGAACTGGGGACCATCCTCCTAAGTGAAGTATCACAAGAATGGAAAAACCAACACCACATGTATTCACTATGAAATTGAAACCAAATTGTCAATATTCATGTGTACACATGGTAGTAAAATTCAATGGAAATAAAGCAGGTGGGAGCGGGGAGGAGGGGATGGGTAAATTCACAACTAATGGGTACAATGCACATTATCTAGGTAATGGGCACACTTACAATTTTGACTCAAACTCTACAAAAGTAATTCAGGTAACCAAAATGTTTGTATTCCCATAATATTCTGAAATTTAAAAAGTAAAATAAATAAAATAAAAATAAATAATACTACAAATATTATTGTACAAAAAATACATCCTTTTTACTTTATTTTAAATTTTCATTTTTTTTTCCATAATTAGGAGGAGTGCTGAGGTTCCTTTCCACAACTATGTGTGGTAATACATTTATTTCGTCTGGTTTAGTGTGAGAAAAGAGTGGATAATGTACCTCTCTTTAAAAATTATGATGAAATCTCTCCTCTTTCTTCTCTTCCTCATCCCTTTCCCAACTTTTTAATTATCTTCCAAATAAGATTCTATTAGTTTTCTGCCAGGCGTGGGGGCTCACACCTGTAATCTTACCACTCTGGGAGGCTGAAGCAGGCGAATCGCTCAAGGTCAGGAGTTCGAAACCAGCCTGAGCAAGAGCAAGACCCCATCTCTACTAAAAATAGAAAGAAATTAATTGGCCAACTAAAAACATATATATGTATAGAAACAATTAGCCGGTCTTGGTGGCGCATGCCTGTAGACCCAGCTACTTGGAAGGCTGAGGCAGAAGGATCGCCTGAGCCCAGCAGTTTAAGGTTACTGTGAGCTAGGCTGATGCCGCGGCACTCTAACCTGGGCAACAGAGTGAGACTCTGTCTCAAAAATAAATAAATAAATAAATAAATAAATAAATAAATAAATAAATAAAATAATAGAAAAATAAACAGTATTTCTCAACCATAGGCTCCCTCAAGGTCAAGACACTTTCATAAGGGATGACCCCAGCCTTTTAGTCCAACCGTGAAGAACTGAGGGTCCTGTGGATTTAACCCCATCATTGCAGTCTTTTTTACACTATTAACTGAAGAAAACCAGGGGCCTTTAAGATTTTTTACAATTAGGGAACAAGAAGAAGTCAGGGAGCCAAATCAGGACTGCAAGGTGGGTGCCTGCTGATTTCCCATGGAAACTCGCACACAGTTGCCCTCGTTTGGTGAGAGGAATGCACAGGAGCACTGTCATGGTGGAGAAGGACTCTCCGTTGAAGCTTTCCCAGGCGCTGTTCTGCTGAAGCTTTGGTAACTTTCCCAAATCACTCAGGATAAGCAGATGTTGTTCTTTGGCCCCCAGACAGTCAACAAGCAAAA
>CAUYRT010106164.1:0-13903 GCA_963574885.1 Lepilemur ruficaudatus
TCACATGAATCAGTTTTTGAGGAATTCCTTTCCCCTATTGAGACCCCTAATTCCGCTCCCCAACTACTTTTCAAGCATATCCCACCCCTCCACAGTGCCCCCCCCACGTCGCTCAGACGTGGGTTTACCCCCCACCCCCCAATTCCCTAGTGATCACTCCCACGATTTGAGCACCATAGTTTTAACTCAATATATTTAAGCTTATTTTTTCTGTATGATGCATGCATGACACATCTTTATTTGAGTTTGCTACTGCAGATAATATGTTTTCTTTAATTAGAGAATTTTAAAAATGTATATTTGATTTTATATTAGCTGCCAGATGCTAAAATATCAAGGTTTAATAGTTACAAAATTTTTTTAAAATGGTGTGTGTCTCTGCCTCTCTTTCACTTATCAAATTCCATGCTATAATATTCCATTACCTTTAAATTGCCTTTGGTGACTATGACAGAACTTTAGATCACAGGTCTTTTATTGACCAATATGGTTTGGAGTTTTCTTTTTCAGATTTTCTTCAGTTTCAGATCTATCCTGTACTGTTAAAAACACACCTTACATTAATCTGTGAACACATGATAAAATAAACTAAAAATTAACAGCAACTCCCAAAATACTTTATAGCTTATATAAATCCACTTTACAGAGTTTTTAAAATCACATAGTTGCTCATTCAGCATTACAAATGAAACAGAAACACAACAATGTCAAGTGAGTTACCTAAATAATCTGGTAAGTAAGCAACTAAAACATCTAAAATTTCATGCTCTATTTAAGTTTACTTGATGCTTTCAATTTGTGAATGAGTCGATCTTTTCTTCTCCAAAGCCCTTGTTCTCTCAAAAGATTACTGAGGATAGTCAGAAAATATGTTACGGGGACAAAGAGTAGTCACAAAATTGAAAAATTATAATATTTTTGAAACAAATACATAGCTTCATAAATTTGTTGCTATTTTTAAGAATTAAAAGTAAGTAGAGTTATATCTTATTCTAAATTCACATTCACATACATACAAATGTTATTTCAATATACATTGCTCAAAAAAATCATACAAGTAATATAATAAAGTATATAATTCAGAGAATGCTATAAAACTATCAGAAATGAATGAGTTTACAATATGTAAAAATATAAAAGAAAATTTCATATTTATGACAAATGTTTGTTTTGGTGATTCTGAAATGTTCAAAGTATAAATTATATAGTAATTCACATATAACATAAGATTCAAATGCAATATTATTAATTAAACTATTCTACTATTTTGAATTATATTATTATATAAATGCAAGTTGTAGCTTTGCCAATTTTTAAGGCTATAATTTAGGCCGAATTATAGCATAGAATAAATGGAAAACTCTCCAAATAATTTCATTAAGTTTGCAATAAAAGAGCTCAAATAAAATTATACAATATTTCCTTAAGTTTAAAGTATTTACTTTTAGAAAGCATTTAATTGGGTTCTGGAGTTTAAAAAGCTATAGATTCTATTCTCAGAGGACAGGGAAAGGGGAAAAACAGTTCAAAACAACCATATATTAACTGTTTCATTTAGTTCTATTAACAATAAACATTTTTAGAAAATTACTTAGAATTATTTCAAATGTATGTGGCTTCAGTTCTCATCATCCATTCTTTTTGTTTTCTCATAACTTACCTGTTTTTAAGCTCTTCAACTTATTCTCATTAGTGTAGTAGAATAATATGATGGTAATCTTTGGACTGAAAGCGCCTGAGTTCAGATATGATCTTTATCCTTTATCAAGTGTGCAAGTTTGAGAAAGTTACTTAGCCACTCTGTTTCCTAACCTGAAAAATGTGAGTAAGAATAGTATCTTAATCACATAATTGCTGTGTGCATTAATTTAATGCATGTAAAGTATTAATATTTAGAAGGGTGACTAACACCTATTGTTCAACAAATGATAAGTATTACATTTATCTGGAATCCATTTTCTAAAAATTTTTTAAACAAAATATTTTGGAAAAGGTATATTGTATAAGGCTTTGATAAATTAAAATATATTTTAATGTTCTTAGCATTAAATAAAATAAAGAACTGGGAATCATAAAACTATAAAATCACCTTTCAAAATTCCATTTTTAGTAGCATTTGGTGTTACAGCATAGTCTCAGATTAGATTGATTTTTATCTTTATGGATGTAACTTTGTCTACCTGAGTTTTTATTTGTATTTTTCATTTTTTCATTTTATGATTATAACCTAGTTGTATTTCTAGGATATTTCTATTTTATTTGACTTTTGATTATTATAGTTGCTTGGATTATAGTTATCTGATATGTAGCAGTCTACAAGCAAAGTTTCTGTTACATATGAAAAAGATTCAATCCTATTGCAAATGTTTTGATTTTTTTCTTATTTATTCTTGAATTTTTCATCTAAAAACAATTTTTCTATATTCTAGTTCCTGTTGTTTGTTCTTATCTATCATTTTCTTTCTCATGATGTTTATACCTTTGAACTTTTGTTCTTTACTCTAAAATTACCATTCAAGTCTGCCTTCCATATCATTCATTTGATTTTTTCCACAGAATTAGTTCTTCTCTTTGTAAAGACTGTAGTTTTCTCGGTTCTAATGTTTCCATTGCTTTTTCTGTGTCTTAACTCACTTGCAAGCTTCTTTTCTTTCAGTCAATTATCTTTCTCAGCATTCTGTGTTTTTACAGAGGCAATATATGTCTATAGTGATTTGACTATGATAGCCTCTAACATCCAAATGATTGCATTTTTGGAAGTATCTGCTTATTCTGATTATATAAAATTTGCTTACTTTTTCATTTTACGCATTACATTTTTTTTCTAATTAGAAAAAAAAATTGGTAACCTTCTTACCAATTCTGTAAAATGGTGAGATACGTACAAGTGATTATACCACCATTTATTTTGAAGTTAATGCATATAATATATGACAATTATATGAGGTAAAGATTATAAAAATTGGCAAATGTTGTCAAAGATAGAGCAGATTCGTGTGGGAAAGGAAATTTGTACTAAGATTTTTGTCTCAAAAAGTTCATACTGTTTGTTACTTGGGCACTTGAATTAATGTAGAAGGAGCTCAACATTGTCATATATATTAATTAAATCATATTCTCATCTTGACAGTAGATGTGAATATTTCCTTGTCTGATGCAGTTTTCACCCACTATTCTATTCGCTTGTGTCTTGTTTCTATCCTCACTTCATGGATCTTTTTGATTCTACATAAGCAAAACATACAGGAAATATGGATCCATAGCTTCTAATCCTGCTTGAGTTACTCTTCCTCTGCAATCCTTACATCATAAGCCACTTATATTCCCTTTCCCTCAAAATATCCCTATGCTAATACCTATTGCTATTTATAGCTATAATTTTACATAATGCATGTCTTTAACATTTTTGCATTAACTGATTAAATGGAGTTATTTATTTTTATTTCAAACAACATTTTGATTATCAAATATAACATCCAAAGTGAAGATGACAGCAGCTCTCTCCATCACACAGTAATGAAGGAGGCCAGGTTTTCTACATAGAAAATAGGCTGGATGTTAGAGTCAGTGGACAGATGGTCAAAGAGGCATGAAGTACCTTCTTACCTATTTAATATGGTCTCTCTTTCATAGAGTAAAGCCTGAGTATGCCAAAAACAAATGACTAGGTAGGTTTTATTTCAATCCCATTCCATCTGCTTTTTAATTAGTGTCAATTCCTCCCAGATTTTGGTATTAATTGCTTATGAGTTTTAGCTTCTTCCAACGCTATTGAGAGTGTTTGCTTTTTCTGTATTTGCATATATATACTTTTTAGTGGCAATCAGTATTGGATGAATTAGATTCCATTTTAAATCTGAGCAGAATGTCTTTCCAGATTTTAAAGGTTGAATAGTTACTCATCCAATAAAGTGGTATAAATTATTGATTAAAAGTCCATGTCAAGTCACGATAACTTCATTCATTCTTCCAAGTAATAGTTGAAATATGCCTACCATATGCCAGGCGTGTTCTCATTTTTTATGATAGACTGAGAACACATTTGGATGACAAAGTACTGTGAGTGAATATTGTTTAGTTTGAGATCTCAGGGTAATGATAATAAACTGATATCTAAGGACAAATAGGGATAAATTAATATAAAGAAGAGATAAAGTCAGCACAAGTATGGATAGATAAAGACCTGAAGGTGGAATGAAGCACAGTGTACTTGAAAACTGGTAGAAGGACAGTGAGGTGGATTAACACTTGGCAAAGAGTAATATCGGTTAGAAATTCTTGGAGGGTCTTATTAGCTTTGTTACATATCTTAAGAGAAAATAGACATTATGATATGACATAAGTAGAGATAATCAGATTTAGTTTCTGAAATGCTTATAGTGTCTAGAATTGTGCTTCCAATACTATAACAACTGGGCTAGCCAATAAATTTGCACTAGTCATTTGAAAGTCTTCAATAGCCAAATTGGCTACCATATTGGATATCACTGATATAAAATATTTATCTTACTGAAGAAAGTTTGACTGAGTAGAACTGTTCTATAAAATGAAGCATGACCAATGTAGGAACAAGAATAGATACAGTGAACTCAGCAGCAATGGATCTACTGTCCCATAAAGGGACAATAAGAACTTGGTATTTATAATAGTTTGCTAGAGGTACTGTAACAAAGTACCATAAAATGGGTGGCTTGAAACAACGGAAATTTAGTCTTTCACAGTTATGGAGGCTAAAAGTCTGAAATCAAGGCATTTCCAGGGCCATCCTATCTCTGTTGGCTCTTGGAGAAGATTTGTTCCATGTCTTTGTCTTGGCTCCCTGTCACTAAAATCTGTCTCCATCTTTGTATGGCCTAATCTCTGGGTGTCTATGAGTCAGAGTCTTTTCTTATTAGAACACTTGTAATATTGGGTTAGAGCCAACCCTAATGACCTCATCTTAACTTGCTTACATTTGCAAAAGCTCTATTTTCATATAAGATCACATTCACAGGTACAGGGTGTTTGATCTTCAACATATCTTTTGTTTGGGGACGGGGCATCATTCAACCCATAACATATTAAAGGGAGAGACATTTACTGATTTATAGATTATTTAAAGACAGATTAAATAGAGAGCAGTATGTGACCTGTATATTTTAAAGGACGACGTTAGAAAGGCTTATTAGCAAGGGTTGCTAAAATTGACAATTTTGTTTCTCACAAAAAATAATATTTCAGCTTTTCTATAGGACATTGTTCGGAAAGTAAATGGGATTTTTTTGTGTGTTTTGTGTATCTTTTCTGACACTTAAACTTCCAACTCTCTGCAGTTGGAAGCAAGATTTAAAAAATCCCATTACTGACTTATTCCTAGAAAATTTTGCAAGTGAGAAACCAGCTTTAGCTCCCTGAAAAAGAGTGATGGAAGATTTAATGCATGATTACAAACATGGAGCAAGGCTGTGTGTTTTCTGTAGGCTTGAACTAGGTCTTCAGTAAAGTTCTCAGTCACGTTAGAAAGTTGTTGAAAAGGCCCCACCCAAAAGGGCTATCTTCCAGAAAGAAGCAACAAATGGAAGAATTGATCTCAAATCAGGATTTGAGAGAGTCATATGTGATCTACAGGAGAATTAGCAAAAAACTGCACATTTAGTTCCCAGATAATAAGGTTACAAAGACTCTATTAATACAGAAGTACCCATAGAGAAAAACAGCATTTGAACATAAATAATTCAGAGTTCTCTAATGTAGTACCTGATATGAAGATATGCAGGATATTCTCTGTACTGATATGTGTTGGTAGAGATAGTCCAAATAACATCTAATGTCCATCTCTCTTTCCTTAAAAAATCTACACCTTCTACCAAACTGCAAATAAAAATACTACTTGCTAGGGCCATTCGTAGTCTTAGAAATAATGAACTTTTGTCCATAAGATGCAATGCATCATCTGTAATCTTTTTTTTTTTTTTGACATCAAATGGGTAAAGTAGGACAATATATATAGACATCACATTTCACATGACAGCTCTCATCCAATTCTGAATATTTAGAGGGATATCTAAAGCATACTGGAGATGAATAACTACAAAACTACTCAAGGTGTAGTGTGCACAGTGCAATGTGATGGATACGGTGCAGAAAACTTGAGGCCACCCTACCTTCCATTCAATAATCCAAAACATATCTCTATCTCTGGGTAATCCAAAACAAAACAAACAAACAAATCTCCACAATACTCTCAATAATGCCAAATAATCTGGAGAGGTCTGAAGCGGGATAATGTTCTACTTCTTACAAAGACTTTTATGGAAACCAGGACCTACTATTCATTTGTTCAATTATTATTTAACAATAATTTATTAAATGACTATCATGTGTCTTGGTGTATTCAGTGCATTCTCCATTGTCCTGTTGATGAGTGGGATTTTTTATTTTTATGTATTTAATTCTCAATGACTTTCGTGGAAGAGTCTTGCATCCTATTGCAATCTGCAATTTACTTTTTTTTTTTTTTTAGCTAACATTCATTGTAGGTTTTTTGTATTTTTTAGTTTTTGTCCCTTACCCATTACTTTTACTATCATATTTAGTTTTCACAATAAATCTATTTATAAAGAATATTATGTCTCCTTTATTATTCCAAAAAAAAATGCTCAACATCTCTAATCATCAGGGAAATGCAAATCAAAACCACAATGATACATCACTTATCTTCAGTGAGAATGACCTTTATTAAAAAGTCCAAAACAAGGCCGGGCGCGGTGGCTCAAGCCTGTAATCCTAGCACTCTGGGAGGCCGAGGCGGGCGTATTGCTCAAGGTCAGGAGTTCGAAACCAGCCTGAGCAAGAGCGAGACCTCGTCTCTACTATAAATAGAAAGAAATTAATTGGACAACTAAAAATATATAGAAAAAATTAGCCGGGCACGGTGGCACATGCCTGTAGTCCCAGCTACTTGGGAGGCTGAGGCAGTAGGATCACTTGAGCCCAGGAGTTTGAGGTTGCTGTGAGCTAGGCTGATGCCATGGCACTCACTCTAGCCTGGGCAGCAGAGTGAGACTCTGTCTCAAAAAAAAAAAAAAGGTTGCCACCTTCCCACAAGCACAACTGATTGGCCAATTCTATCACTCAGATTTTTCTCAAATGTGTTTTATATAACACTGTATTTGACAGTACATTTCTCCACTAAAGGAAAATTGCATGGTGAAATAAATCAGAAATATTTGATTAAACAAAAGTAAACTGGTTTCTTTTAATGTCCTGTATATCACTCAGTTTGATCTCAGGATCCTTTTCTCACCTGTCAATCTGTCATCTTCAGGGAGTTGGGTTTTGTGGAAAACACTTTGCAATAAATATGTTGAGCTCTCTGGCCAGGCGGCCATGCCACATCTTCATGTAGTACTATAAAGAGCTAATGCTTACTGTGTGTCAGACCCTGTTGCAATACTTTATTAATTCATTTCATTCTCACAACTCCATAAATATAAACATTACCCCACGTTACAGATGAGAAAACCGTGATAGAGAGGTGAAGAAACTTGCACATTGTCACAAAGCTAGTAAGTAACAGAAGCAGAATTCAGTCCCAGGACTTCTGACTCCAGTGCCCAGTACATCAAGCTAAAACCACATTCCCTATAATTGCAATCCCAAGTTAACCTCTGGGTGCTGCTCTGAAATGAGTAGAAGGCTTTGCGGCATGAAAACCCTCTAAATATTTAAAATCCTTCTTAGACCTCTCTTCTCTGAATCTTCAACCAATCTTCAAATGACAAAGCCTGAAATTATTTTACCTTCTTGATGACTGGCCTCTGGAATATAGAATAGATTCTATGTCCTCGTCAGGTTTAGGTCTCAGAAGTGATGCAGCCAGCCGGAAGTGGTTCAATGACATTAAAAACAGCAAACTGTTGCCTCTCTCTGGAAACACATTAGATTTCGGGAATTTTATAGTATTTTGTGGCCGGTCACAGTGGCTCACGCCTGTAATCCTAGCACTCTGGGAGGCTGAGGCAGGAGGATCGTTTGAGCTCAGGATTTCGAGACCAGCCTGAGCAAGAGTGAGACCCCGTCTCTACTAAAAATAGAAAGAAATTAGCTGAAAAACTAAAAACATATAGAAAAAAAAACTAGCTGGGCATGGTGGCACATGCCTGTAGTCTCAGCTACTCAGGAGGCTGAGGTAGGAGGATTGCTTGAGCCCAGGAGTCTGAAGTTGCTGTGAGCTAGGCTGATGCCATAGCACTCTACCCACACAACAGAGATTCTGTCTCTCTCTCTCTCTCTCTCTCTCTCTCTCTCTCTCTCTATATATATATATATATATATATATATATATATATATATATAGTGTGTTTGCCTGTTTGTGCTATTGGTTCACGTTTAGCTAAATAATAACTAAAACCCGAGCTCGGCAAAGCATGAGTTTGAGAACTGTTTCATGAGATCCTTTTATAGATGACAAAAACAATTAATAAGCAAAGACAGCCCTCAGCTGAACGTCCCCACTTAGGCAAACCCATGAGTATCACTCAGGCCTCACACAGGACATTCCTGTCCCCCCTTTTCACAAATACCACCCTTCAGTAACCACCCGGCAGATGGCACCAGCCCTTTGTGAAGCGAATCGTGAGAAGGCACCAGTCACGGCTTTGTAAGTACTTCAGGAAGAGGAACTTCTTTTAATGATATTCCCACTGACTTAATATTAGAAGCAGTAGGAGAGAGAAGATGAGAAAAGGGAAGAAATGATAGTTTTGAATTACAGATTAAATTATGCAGATAGAGAGACGTGTATATGGCCCAATGCACACTTGGAAACGTAGCTCCCTCTCTTGTTCCACTGGAACCACCTCGTTCAGAAAGGCAGATTGTGAGTGGTCCAGCATCTAGATAGAGTGGTCAGGCCTCCGCTTGAATGGGAATTTCCTTACTTGACAGATGGGGATTGAGTGTCTGTTAGCTGACATTTTTCCTCTAATTACTAATTATACCAGAGAAAGGGGCTTTATGGCTGGAGTCCTGGAAATGTGAAATCTGATCAGTGAAGATTTGCAGTAAAGATGGAAGATTGATGTGTGACGTCAGACAGCTGGCCAGGGGGCCCATCGGGCCAGGAGGCCGGCAGCTGCTCACAGCGGATTTGAGAGGGTGGAGGGAGGATCCGGGAAGGGGGGATCAAAAGAGGATCTGGGAGAGGAGAGATAAGGAGAACCATTTTAACAATTTTGCTTCCCCCTCTTCCCCTTTCTGTCATTTCAGATAAGAACATATTAATCCTCTGAGTTTGAGGCTGTGGCCAACAGGTGGCCAGGCCTATTCCTGCACAGAAGGCAGCTGCTGGGACGGAGGCAGGGTGCCAGGAAGAGGGAGCTTCAGGTGGGAATCTGCACAGAGCAATTAACCTTCACCCTGAAACACACCCCACTCCACTCCCACCACTCACAAGGAGCGCACAGCCCTGAGGCCCAAACACTCAGAACATTCCCCAGGGCAGTGTTGCGCATAGGGTCACCCAGGGACCAGCTGCAGTGGAATCTTGCGACCTTCTGGTTAACAATGCAGATTCCTGGACCCCACCCCACGCTTCCAGAGTCTGAATATCTGTAGGTGGAGCAGTCCACCTCCCCAGTGGCTTTCTCTCACGTCATCCCATTTGTTTTCTTCTTTGCATCTAAACCAGTATCTGAAATAATATTAATATCATCCATTTGCTTTCTGTCTTCCTCATGCTAGTGTGAGTTCCAAAGAAGCAGGAACCACCTGTTCAGAACAATATCTAGCACATAGGAGGGGCTTAATAAATATTTGTTGAATGAATGAATAGATGAATTGAGAGGAGAGAGGGAGGAAGGAAGTTCTGAATGCCTTCTCTAGTTAATAATTAAGCCCAGCTGAGCCCAGTTCCTAGGCCCTGGGGACCGTCAGGCACTATGGGTCAGGGGCAGCCGACAGAAAAGGTTGCTTCCCATCAGGTGTTAAAAACAACAACATAAAAAAACCGAGGATTTTATACAAGTACTGAGCCCTTAAGGTACCCACATACACCCAAACACACAAAACAGACTCCCATAGGAAAACTTGTCACCACAGCCAGATATACGGACCCCACCAGTGGCCAGGCAGTATGCATGGACAACGCCCTCGCACCTGTCTCTCAGGAAAGCCTTTAGTGCACACCTGTCATTATTCTTAAATTGTCCCTAAGACATCAATACAAGGACGGCATCACCATCCCTAATTTTAGAGCAACAGAAATTAAGGTGCTAAAAGTAATGACAATTCGCTATAGGTCAAAAAAAAATAGAGAGCGGGGCGGAGTCTAAAACCTGGCCTTCCTGCCTCATAAACCAACTATATCTTCCAACTCCATTGCTTCCTACATTTTCTTTGATGCTTGTCTTTGTACCTGGCAAGAAGGAAGGAGGATGGCATTATATCATTTTAGCATTGTATCATTTTGAGTAATAACACATTAAACAATCTGCCCATGACTCTTTTTTTCTACTTTTGTACAAAAAGGTTATTAACATTGATACTACTAAGATGCCGACTAGAGTACTCAAAAATACAGCCTATTAAAATGTAACACCTTTCTCATATACGTGTATGATGCTTTCTTAGAAAGTCAGTCTTCTCATCCCACTCCCATGTAATAAACACGCTCTCTCCTGCCTTGGGAGTCTTCCATGAATGTGATGTTCCAAGGTCATGGGCTGTTGGATCTGGAGGGGCTCTGAAGAATCACGTAAGCTAGGTCCTCTCCTCCTCACCATGATGTGGATGAGGCAACAAGCCCCAGAGGCCTGGAAACTTCTCGTGACATGGCTAGTATTCCTGTTTTTTGCTTACAGGACTTTTCATAGGAACCCCAGTGCCTGGCATAACTTTGAGCCCTGAGGCAGGGCCTGGGTGGCATTACCTGATATTTGTCCTTTTCAGTTTCACTGGTTAGACACTAAATCCCCATAATCCTGAGGCTTTAGGCTGCCTTAGAAATCTCTGCATGTTTTTTTGTCACTATACTCACTATCTTCCCTCCATCCTCAGGGCACCCATGCCATATAGAGGTGACCAGAGTCACGGTGGATATTGGCTCGCAGGGGCTATAAAGGGACTCTTACTGGAACAAGTGTTCAGAACTCACTGTGCAACTGAGTTTGAGCTCACTTTTCCTAGAAACCTGTATAAGAAGGACCTCTCCCCTCCAGTGGTGGGGGAAGGAGATCCTGAGCCTCCCTGCCGGGAGGGAGGCACTCACCCCTCGGGCACTGTGCTGGCCTCTCCCACAGCAACTCTGAGAGCCATCCTTGCCACAGCCCTGTCAGCCCAGCATCAGCACAGACCAGCAGAGGACAAAGAAGCAGGTGGCGAGCAGGAAAGAGATCAAAAATCATTCCCTGGTGCAGGAGAAAGCAGCCACCGGAAGTTCGAAGGCTAACGTGGCGCCATTTTTCTGCTGGGACTTGGGGGGCTTTGACATTCTTGGAGGAGCTGGACTCCCAAGTCTGTTTTAGTGTTTTCTGTATCTGTTCTCAAATATTTCAGAGAGCTAAGCAGAATCCAAGATTATTATCCCTTTTCAAAGACAGGACAACTAGGAGTGTCTTTCCCCCTTCTCCACTTATGGAATTCCTCTTTCTTCACCAGAATTCAGCTAGTTGGTAAGTACCTCTGGGCTGTGTTGTCAACCTCCCCTACGTAGTCTCCAGGGAGGAACGAGCCTTCCTCCTGCCTGCTCTCGCAGCACTTTGCACACTACTCATGACAGCGCTGTCTCATGGGGTTCGAGTTATTTGCTTTACGAGCCTTTTCCTCAGACTGTGCTCCTCTCCAGAGGAGGGGGAGGCCAAACCCTTCCCCTTCTCACCCACCCACTCTCTACCCTCCACCCCTAAGTCCAGTTTTAAAGCCTGGCCCATCGAAGATACTGAAAGAACAGGGGAGGAAAGGAAGACAGTTAAGTGGCTTACACAGTCACAGAGCAATTCAGCATCAGAGCTCTGACATTTACTGCAGTACTCAAATCTAAACTAGGCTGTCGTTATGCTCATTTGATGGTCCACAAAGAGTGACATGTTTTTAAGAACGATTTTACTACTAAAGAAATGAAGAACATACAGCCCAGGCCAGTTAATTCTTAAGTACGATTAGACGATGGCTTATGGGCTCCGTCTAAGCTTCAAATCAGGATCATTTTCAGGTCTAATGGAAATTACGTGGTGGCTTTGGCTTCACAGGGAAGGAACTCGGAGCTAATCAGGCTTGGGAATGCCACCATCTGAGATGCCAAGGCAAAACAAAGGAATGCAATCGATTAAGAGTATCCTGTCAAGAACGTTCCAAGGCTGCGAGGCTGCTGAGATGAGATGGGGCTGGAATCCTAACCACAGGCTTAATTTCTTTGCGAGGGGCCACAGCTGTTGCTATAGGGAAGTGCAGAGCAAAACCCTATTTTCTTACTTTCAACTTTCTGCTGACCTTGTGAGAGATTGTTTCTGAGCTGCCTGATGCTCATGACTATCCCAAACAGTTATTGCTTCAGTGTACTGTGTCTTGCCTTTGCTTTTCATTATATGCCCAGCACTTAATGTAATGCCAGCAATGTGGTACTTGCTCAATAAACATGTTTGGTTATTTAATTAATTAAACCACCAGAAGTGGAATTTTAATAGGAAATGATAGTTCTCCGGCACACAAGAGAGATGCCCCTTTTCTTTTTGAATCAGGATTCCTTTTGGCCCTTTCACTAGAATATAGGAACACGAAGAAAGGAGAAATAGCATTAAAAAATGTTAATTTTGTCCAGCCTATCGACCATCTACATCAAATTTTCCCATCCATATTTCATGACCAGATCAACTGTTTTCAAGATTTCTTTTATTTTCTCCTATAATGACAGCCAATCCTTGAATAACAAATGACTTGCTACACGTTTTCAAACTCTTCTGGCCTTTGAAATAGCTAAAATGACCTAAGGCCTAACAACAGAGTGGAACGTATGAATTTTGCCAGAAGTTGAGCCCATGGGGTAAGATCTAGAGAGTTATTGGCTTAATTGGTGTTAAGCAGTGTCTGTGATTGGAAAATGAAATGAAATAGAATCCCTTCGTAGAAACAAGAATAGCCAGGCCTTGTCCTAAAATAAACAGGCCAAAGAAGCATGCGTGGCAATGGCTTAATCCTCAAACCTGTTCTTCCGCCCTTATTTCACTTGAGTTTCCAAATATTTGTCTCTGCAGTCCATTTGTAGCCTTAGACCCAAACATGTTTTAAGACTTTCTACACTTAATTTTAACTAATCTACTGAACTCCTTTTAAAACTCAATAGAGTAGGAAAAAGCTCTGGTTCATAATGAGAATTTTTGATGACTTTTGCTCTTCTTTGTTGTTAAAGGGTTTCTATCACTTTATATTAATAAATTTAGAAATTGAAGTCATCTTTTTCTTGTGCATAAAAAAACTTAATTTTTATTATAATGCATAAATAATGTTTTTGCCTTCACTTCACCAACAATATGAAAATATTTTCTTTCTCTCCCTCTAAATGCTTCACTGGAGCAAAGAAAATGATTGGTTTCACGTGGATCCTCTGGGTGCTACAGGAACTCCAATGGCTCCCGATGTTTTCCTCGATATAATACATGGAAACTTGAAGAAAGGCAATATATTCCTTAAAAATATATCCTCCCGGAATTCCTCAAAAACTGATTCATGTGATTAACTGTACACCTCGGTAAATTCACTGAAAATCATTTAATTGTACACTTAAAATGCAGTGTTGGTTGTACGTAGATACAGTTGGAGCACTATGTATGTACTCTCTGGACTACTTTGACAGAGTAGGTTTTTGAATGTAACAAGATAAGTCAACTTGAGTGGTAATATATTTTGGGAAATCAGCTCACTACAAATT
>CAUYRT010106166.1:0-22117 GCA_963574885.1 Lepilemur ruficaudatus
CCTAGCTCACAGCAACCTCAAACTCCTGGGCTCAAGCAATCCTTCTGCCTCAGCCTCCTGAGTAGCTGGGACTATAGGCATGCACCACCATGCCTGGCTAATTTTTCTATATATTTTCAGTTGGCCAATTAATTTCTTTGTATTTTTAGTAGAGATGGGGTCTTGCTCTTGCTCAGGCTGGTTTCGAACTCCTGACCTTGAGCAATCCTCCTGCCTCGGCCTCTCAGAGTGCTAGGATTACAGGCGTGAGCCACCATGCCTGGCCCTACAGCTTTTTCTAGGCACTTAGGATACAGGGGTGACCAAAAAAAATAAGGTCTTTCCCTTGCTGAATGGGAAGGAAGGAGAATATAAACTAATGCAGAAATCACTTCCAGTAGTGATAAGTGTTATGAAGAATAGGTGACTTTGGCCTTGGCGGGTGGCCTTAGTCAGGTGGGCAGGGAAGACTCTTGAAGGAGGCAGCATTTAGACTGAGACCAGAATAACTAGGGAGGAATTACTGCTAAACTATCTCCTAAGCTGATAAGAGTTGAGGGAAGGTGGGATTGGAGGGCTGTGCTGATTGGTGGTGGGGAATAAAAACCAAATAATCAACTAGGCACGGTGGCTCACGCCTGTAATCCTAGCACTCTGGGAGGCCGAGGCAGGAGGATTGCTCAAGGTCAGGAGTTTGAGACCGGTCTGAGCAAGAGCAAGATCCCGTCTCTACTAAAAATAGAAAGAAATTATCTGGACAATTAAAAATATATATATAGAAAAAATTAGCCAGGCATGGTGGCGCATGCCTGTAGTCCCAGCTACTCGGGAGGCTGAGGCAGGAGGATCGCTTAAGCCCAGCAGTTTGAGGTTGCTGTGAGCTAGGCTGATGCCACAGCACATGGGCAACAGAGCCAGACTCTGTCTCAAAAACAAAAAAACAATCAAAATGCCTGAGAAATAGCCTTTTTCTTCTAGGAGCTCATGGAGTGGAGGTCTGGCACTTGTAGGAAACTGTGAGTAGCTGCTGGAGATAGCTATAAAGGTGAACATGTGTGACACAAGGAACAGTGGAGTAGAATGTTCAGGGAGGTGTGGGAAGTGTCCTGGGACGTGGAGGACGTGAACCAGGCTTGGCTAGGAAGAGGGAATGGCATCTCGAGAAGGAAACTAGCATAGACAAAGGTGCAGAGGGAGGATTCCACATGGGTGGAATTTCTTCGTTATTATTATTGGGAAAAGGGTGTTAGGAGGGAGAAGGGATGGACACTACTGCCCCTCAAAACTACTTCTGCGTGCTCTAGGCTTACAAGAGGAATGAGGCCAAGCGTGGTGGCTCACACCTGTAATCCTAGCACTCTGGGCAGAGCAGAGCATGCTGGTCAGAGCATGAGAAGTGGGGTGGGGTGGGGTGGGTCCACAGGCAGGACTAGTGTGCAGCCTTGAGTGCCAAGCTAGAGAACTGTACCTCTGTCCCATGGGTCGGGGGAGCTGTCCAAGAGCCTTAGGAACCCCCTCCCCCATCACCCATCTCCTTATCTCATCTCTTTTCTGAAGCATTTTAAAGCTGACCTCAGACATCGTGTCATCTTACCCCTCCATGTTTCAGTGTGCATTCTAGAAATGTGAATATTTTCTTACAAATCCACAATGCCATTATGCCATTATCGTACTTAACAAAATGAATAATAATTTCCTGATATTATCTTATCCCCGGTTCATATTCAGATTTCCCTGATTATCTAAAAAATGTCATATTATAGTTTCTTTTATAGAGAAATTCAGTATCCAATCAAGATCCATGTATTTTTTTTTCACATTTTATTTTGAGCTCTGTTTCTTACATCTCTTTTCTCTAGCAAGTTTGCTTCAGGTGTGCATGGGGTTAGCCTTAGGCGCAGCGGCCACACCGCTCTCTAACTGTGCCCCACTGTGCGCCAACAACCCCACTCTGGGAAAGACCTCCTGATGCGTTGGAGTCCCAGCTCATCCACTTCCTACCTGTGTGACCCAGGGCAAGTTACTTAACCTCTCTGTGCCTCAGCTTCTTCATTTGTAAAATGGGGACCATGCCTGCCTCATGAGATTGCTGGGACTCACTAGAGGAGGCAATATACATAAAGCAATTTTGTGCGGTGCATGGCACATTTCCTCGTTATTGTCATTGGGAAAAGGGTGTTATGAGGGGGAAGGGATGGACACTACTGCCCCTCAAAACTACTTCTGAGTGCTCTAGTCTTAAAAGAGGAATGAGGCCAAGTGCAGTGGCTCACACCTGTAATCCTAGCACTCTGGCAGCCGAGGCAGGAGGATTGCTTGAGGCTGGTGTTTGAGGCTATAGTGAGCTATGATGAGGCCACTGCACTCCAGCCCTGTCTCTTAAAGAAAAACAGAAACAAAAGAAAAAAAGGGGGAGAGAAAGAAGCAAGTGTCATAGATATCTGTGTCTCTTTCTTTTTTTCAGAAGCAGCATCTCACTGTGTCGCCCAGGCTGGAGTGCAATGGCATCATCATAGCTCACTGCAGCCTCAAACTCCTGGGTTCAAGTGATCCTCCCACCTCTGGCTCCTGTTCCATGTGTCTTTCTTTGCCTTGTTGCCTCTCTGTCTTCTTTCTGTTTCTCTAGCTCCTTCTGGCTCTCCTCTCTCTGTCGTATCTTTCTGTCTCCGTTTTTCTGTCTCTCCCTGTACCTCCCCTTCTCTCTCTCTCTCTCTCTCTCTCTATATATATATATATATATATATATATGTGTGTGTGTATATAATATATATATATTTCTGTTTTCTCTGTCTCTCTACTCCACATCTCTCTTTGTCTCTGTTTATCTCTCTTTTGCTGTCTCCACTCTGGATAACGCACCTTCAGCCTGTGTTTCTTTCACCGTCTCTTTGCAGCTGTCTCCTTTCCCCAGTCTGTCTGCTCTCTGTTCTGTCTCAGTCTTTCTCTCTCTCTGTCTCTCTGAATTCCTCCCTCCCCTTCGTCTTTGTGTCTGTGGATCTCATGTCTCCAGAACCCCCTGTCCCCACTGCTCCACCCCACACATATGGCTTCTCCTCACTGGCCCGTCACTGCCTCCCTTACGGCCATCCCCATAACCCATCTCCTGGGGAGACTGTTTCACTGTTTTCATCTGCTCTGTCCCTTCCAGGCTGGTGAGAGCATGCTCTTCTCCCAGCCTATTTTCTGTTTATTTCTGTCTCTTTTTAAATTTCATCCCCAAATATTTATTGAGCAGCTATTCCATGCCAGGCACCATTCTAGGCACTGGGGGCTTAGCGGTGACCAATGCAGAGCAGGTGCCAGCTGTTGAAAAATGTTCCTTCTTGGGGAGAGACAGACAGTAGACAAAAGAACAGACAAACAGGTGACCCTGCTGTCCGGCTTGTCCCACTGGGCAGAGGAGTGTTGGCCAGGCCAGGCTGTGGGTAGGGACTCAGGCCTGGGAGGGTGAGCTGGCTCTGCTTTGAGCTTTGCCTGACAATTCCCCATCCCTAAATAGCGACCGTGGGCCACTCAAGAAACTAGAGTGTTTAACCCATTTGCTCACTCAACAACATTCATTATGAGCCAGGCTGGGGGAGACCAAAGTAGAAAGAAAAAGGTCCCAGCCCACATAGGGCCATGACCTAATGCAGAAGGGAGACAAGTGTCATTTCTGCCGGAGCAGAGGAAATACACAGCAGATGCTTCGGGCACCCAAAAGAGACCAGGAGGTTCTCTGCCACCTCTTCTTCTGCCTCTGGCAGTGTTTGGCCTACATAGGAGGGTTAAAAATGATTTGAGCAGCTGTGATTCTTTTTTAAAAAATTATTTTGAGCTAACATTTGAAAATGGGGATATTTTATATAAAACTCAGGATTTCCAATAGAAAAAAAATCAGATCTGGTAGCACTGGGATCTTTTCACATGACAGTCATTGGTTGGAGCTGTGTCAGGCTGTCCCTTGAGATGCAGGCTGTGGCCTCCAGGTCCCCCCAGTCTGTCCCCACTAAGTCCTTTTGTGTCCTTGACATGGAGGTGGAGGTGCAGCTGCCCCTGTGTCACTGCAGAGCATATGCTGTGGCTCTGCTCACACTGGGGAAGTGTTTCTCTGTGCTGTCTCCACCACAAGTGGGAGAAGGAGAGGCAGCCACCAAGGCATATGGCCGAGCCTCGAGTCTGCAGCTCTGACCGGGAGGAGCCCCCACGAACTTCCATCTAGTGTCTCGCTGCCCTGGCTGCTGTGTAGGGGCCCCCAGAGGCCATCCACACCCTCCCCTGCACCTCAAGCCCCCTCACTGCAGCAGGGTCGGGGGCCAGGCCTCAGACAGACAGGCAGCCCCCTCCCCTCCCTGGCTAGGTGGGCATCTCCCCAGGGCTTCTCTGGGAAGGAAAAGGGGCCCCCTTTAGAATTCACCGGCAGTCTCAGTCTTCCCACCCAAGGGTGCCTTGCCCTGTCCTTCCCACAGTTTTTTTTTTTTTTATTTTAATTTTAATTTTTTTTTTGAGAAAGAGTCTCGCTTTGTTGCCCAGGCTAGAGTGCCATGGCGTCAGCCTAGCTCACAGCAACCTCAAACTCCTGGGCTCAAGGGATCCTCCTGCCTCAGCCTCCCCAATAGCTGGGACTACAGGCATGCGCCACCACACCCAGCTAATTTTTTGTTTTTTTTTTCTATTTTTAGTTGACTGGCTAATTTTTTTCCTGTTTTTTTTACCTCGGCCTCCCAGAGTGCTAGGATTACAGGTGTGAGCCACCGCGCCCGGCCCCTCCCACAGTTCTTCAAGCAGCAGTGCAGAGGACCACACCAGCAAACATAGCCTAGGAGAGGGGTGGCACCAGGTGACAAGGAATCAGGGCAAGAGACAGAGGCAAGGGATTTGTGATATGGAAAGAGACAGAAACTGAGGAGAAAGCAGTTCTTAGTCATTCTCAGCATACATTTATTGAGTGCTTACTGTGTGCCCGGAAGTAAGCCAGATGCTAGAAACAGCAAAGGGGCAGGGAAGAGTCGGGGTCAGCTGCTGAGTTGTCAAGGATGGGATATTGACCCTGGTTAATACATGGAATGGATTAACCCTTCAGGCACCACTCGGAGGGCCTGGGCTGGGTCCTTGGGCCGGGCCTGCCTAGAGGATCTTTCCAGCAATGGAAAGGGATTTGGCAAGACAAGACCCTCCCCCTCTGTTCCATCCAGATAGCGAGGCACACAGACAAGCTCCTCCACACATGTGCACGCCCCGACATACCCGGAGCACACCCCAGACACACACACACACACACACACACACACACACACACACACACACACAGAGTTAGAGGCACGGCCAAGCAGTTTTACAAGAAGGAGGTGTAGATGCTACCTATGTGACCGTGATATGAGTCACCCCACTCAACATAAACCTGTCACCATTCAGAAATTATCTTGAGAAGCTTTTTGGCCAAGTCTTACCAAAATGTGAAAGCCACAAAAGACAAAGCGAACAAGGGAATCATTTCTTAAGGCTTCTGCTCAGGGAGGGGTTGTGAGAGGCGGTAGGGGTTGGCAGACACAGACCTCACTTTCTCAATGTGGCCAAGGGCCTGTCCTGGTCAGAGCAGCACAAGGTGGGCATCCTGCTATGTGGGCCGGGTGAACGGGGAGTGCCTCGTTCCCTGCGCTAGCTGCCTTCTTCCAGGGTCCTAAAAATAATGCTACTGTTAAGTGCCAGGTATACTACTGGGCAGGTGCTCACCTACGTGTTCACTTAGCCACGCTGTGAAGGTATTACTGCCTCCATTTTACAAATGAGAAACTGAAGCTCAACTGGTGCCTAAGGCCACCAAGACACCCAACCTTTGCTCTTCCCTCATTGTCTCCTTGGCATGGGGCAATGGAGCCTCACTCTGAGAAGGGTTGAGGCCCCAGATCTGCCCAGGAAGATGAAAATGACTAACTGTAGAGACCAGGGGGCATGACGGTGGCTCCCTGCTGGCAAGGAGAGGCCTGTGCCTGGCAGGCCACCCACGTGAAGGATGCTGCACCTCCTTCATGACATTTGGGAAGCTCTGTCCTTGCCCCAGGACTTGGGGTGAGTCAGGGCATGGGGGGAACGGGCTCCCAGAGCCCACCTGCTCACCCTGACCCCCTACCCCATGGGAGGGCTGCAGCCTGTGGATAACCCACTCACTTTGGGGGTCCTAGGCTCCCAACCCTCACAATCCCATGGTCTATATTTGGGGACTGTGGGATACCATCTTTGAGTTGGGCCTCCAGCAATTGGCACAGGTAAGGTACCTACCTGCCCCAAGAGCCCATGAGAACCCGTCCTGTTACCCTTCAGAGGGAGGGAAGCTGCTGCTTAGACAGCTCTGACGGCCAGTTCCGTGGAGAAGCCTCCTCAGAGGTCCCGGCAGGAGCCCTTCACCACAGGATGGCCACAGCTTGTCCGCATTCCCACTCCTGGTCGTTATGTGCTCACATTCATACAGGCTGGCACTTGAGGGCATTAGAAACCACACGTGGCTGAATGTGTCTGTGCTACTGTCTAGGGCAGTCCTGCACACATAAGCCCAATACCTGATAACCCACTGTTTTTGGTGTTCTCGGGGCCTGGAGCAATGTGACGCTGTCCTCAGACTGCACAGCACACGGCCATGACAAGGATTGAGAAGAAGCAGTTCTTTGACCAAGATGATACAGGGTACAAGAGGGGAAGGCAGATGGAGCAAACCAGAATCCACAGGGGCCTGTGGCCACGTCAACCCTCCCTGTGTGCAGGCCCAGGCAGTGGGAGCTGCAGAGGCCTCGAGGGTTGGAGGAAGCCAACCACAAAGGAATGCCTAGACCCCAGGGCCTGGTGAGGAGAGGGGCTCCGGGCAGTGCTTCTGAGGCTGACCCAGCCCCTTCCTCACCCTGAAAGCACAGGGCCAGGTGTCACTCCCTGCTCCTTCCCACCAGGGGCCTGCAGGACAAGGGAGAAGACAGGAGGGCTGCGGCCACTGGGTGCCCACTGCCTTGATCAGCCATGGTCCCTCCCCCATCTCAAGGTACTCCTCTTGGGGGATGGGGTCACCAGGGAATTGCTCCCCTAGGTACCCATCAGCCTCCAAGGCCAAGCCCACGGCTTTCTCTGAGAAAGCTCTTGGCCCCCAGAAACAGACTATGCCTAGGCTGGTTCCTCTTCCTCAGGCAGTTGCCTCCCTGCTGCAGAGGCCTGGTGGCTCCCGGGGCTGCTGCTGCTCCGAATGGAATGTCCCTGTCTAGAGGGCCTTGGTTGCTCCAGTGACTTAAGACCCATATGAGTCCTAGTTCTAACCTTGAGCAAGATACTGTACCTGTCTGAGCCTCAATTTTTTCAGCTATAAAATAAGGATAGTATCTATTTAACTCCTAGATTGTCATCATGATTCAGTGATAACAGGGAAACATGTAAACTGCCTGCTCTGTACAAAGTCAGGGTAGAATGGCCCCTGACTAGGGGATGGGGGTGCAGGTGGTACCTGACCCCTCTGGCTACCCACAACTTCTATGCCCTGCGACTATTTTCATGCCTCAAGTCCCCAAACACTGTTGGCCCTGAACTGCTTTCCACCCTCAACACTAGTTTCTCATCCCACAAAGGGCCACACCATGCAGGAGGGTGGGAGAGTGAGGCAGCAGCTCCCATTTTGGCTGGGCCTGGACACTGCTGGGGACAGCACAGGCCATGTCTGCCCAACCCCAATACCACATCTTCCCAGCTGGAAGAGCCCTAGCTCATTTGTTTTCCCGATCTGCACTCCTCTTCCATGGTGGGTCTCAAGCTTGGGGAGGTGCCAGAACCCCCAGTCAGAGGCGTGACCTAGACCTAGAGCCCACGTTTCTAACCAGCACCCCAGGAGCTTCTGTTGCAGGTGCTCACTGGGCCACACCTGGAGTCAGATGGCTCTGGGTGTCTCCCCAGCAGGAAACCTGCCACACTCCCAGAGAGCCACAAAGTTCATGAGTCACTTGTGTACAGAAAGCACTGCAAGGGCTTCATTGTAACAGGCTAGACTTGAACTCAGCCTTTCTTACATTTGACCACAGAACCTGTTAAAAAACTAGAATGACCATTACCTTACCATAGAACAAATGTTCTAAGGAGTGGTTTGGGAAATGTGTACCTATTTCTCTCAGCTCGGTTTTTTTTTTTTTTTTTTTTGGTGGGGGGAGTTTGATTTTACCATTTGAGTGGACTAAAGCCTAGGAGATCGGGTGTGTCCGAGGTGCCCCGGTGTTAACGCAGAGCTTGAATTCAGCCCGGCCTGCCCTCTATCTACTGTTCTCCTTCGTCCCCCCACCACATCCTGACTCTGCTCTCTCTGAGTCCGTGGCTCTCCTGGGCTCACTCCGTGTCCTGAGCTCAGGAGGAAACCCTCAGGGTTGTGGAAGGGTGACAGGCAATCTGGAGGGGATGGAGAGGGTTGGGATTAGCCCGTTTGGCTGAGGGAAGCAGTAGGGGGGCGGGGGGGGTGGCCCACACTTCCAAGATGTCTGCACAAGCCCTGTTTGGGGATGGGGAAAGAAGGTCTCTTCCTGGCCCACTGCCCCTCCCAAGGTGGCAGTCCCCCAGAGAGAGGGTGAGCAGCTGGGTACGGCTGGGGCTGGTCAGTGGCAGAAAATGCTGTCCTGCCTTTTCTTCCCAAGGTCAAAACAGGCACATGCAGCCATTAACTGATATGCTAGAAGGGGCATCCCTTACCCAGGAGGAAAATGGATTTATTGCTTTATAAAAAGAAGTCTGACAAAACTTCAAAAGAGAAAAAAAAACAACTAAAAACCTAAAAAATCAACTCACCCCTCTCAGCACTCCCAGGAGGTCTCAGACACATTTCTGGGGGCAGTCAAGGTGGGTGGGTGGGCGAGCCAGGCAGGCTTGGCCTCTCCCGCGTAAACAGCGCCAGGCCCTGGCAGAGCCCGCCAGCAGGGGGCGCTGTGGCCCTGCGGCCTTATACCGGCTCCTGGCTGTGAGCCAGGCTGGCTCCCTGGAGCAGGGCCTGTTGCAGGCCTGGCTGGCTCCTGGTCTGGCGGGTGGTAACAGGGGCAGACCACCCGCCCAGAGCCCACCCACACCCCCATCTCACACATACCACGTGCACACACACCCCCCGGCCCATCACAAATCCACTTCCCGGCCCAGGCCCGGACCTCCACATCTGTGAGCCACAGCCTTACTTCCACGCCCACAGAACATCTGTGTATGTGGGGGCGCCCTGGTGGTGGTCCTTTAATCCCCTTCAGGTGGCAGACTGGTCTGAGGGTGGCAGTGGAAACGTGCTGCCCCCGTAGGCCCTGAGGGACGAGGTGCGGGACCTCCCGTCAGCCTTGTCCACGCTCCTGAGGCTTTTATGCGACCACCCGGCCCTCATCCCCTCCCCGGGCTGGGAGCCAGGGGAGCTTCTCCACAGGCCTCAAATGGGAGGACAGGCCATGGGGGGCTGGAATTACAAAGGAGTTAGCACCAACAACAGGAAGCGGGTCCTTCCTTCCTCAGGCAGCCTCAGACTGGCCAGAGGAGGCGGCGAGGGGGTCAGACAGTGCAAGCCTTTGTCCTTGGGCAGGCGTGGCCGGTGGGCATGCAGCCAAGAGGCAGGTGGCGGCAAGGGATGGCAGACCCCTCTGCTTTGGCAAGAGGCAGAATCCAGACACTCGAGGGAGAGAGCCTCCTCCTGCAGGCACCGTAGAGCCCCGGGGCCCCAGGGTCCTTCGGGGGCAGCCAGCAGAGCAGCCCCTGCTTTTAGCGGTAGAGACTGGCCCATCCTGGGCCCTCTCCTGTCCTTCCACCACAGAGCTCCAAGGCAGACCAGGGCCCTGGGAGGGGGCGTGGACTCCAACATGGTGAAGGAGAGGGTCCTAGGGGTGCGTGGGGTCCTCTGGGGTGGGGAGGAGGACGCAGGTCAGTCACCGAAGCACAGGCAGGAGGCCCCAGTTCGGAGGTGAATAGGCGCTACACGAAAGCCTCCCGGTTGGATGAACCGTTGATCTTGAGGAAAAGCTTGTCGTCCTCCCGCTTCTGCTGCAGCTGCCTCTCCAGCTGGCGCCGGTAGCAAATCAGGTAGAGGGGCAGGCAGAAGCCCAGCATGCTCAGGGCAAGCAGCCCCACGTTCACCTGTGGGCAGGGAGCGGCCAGGCCGTCATGGCAGGTGGGGGCGAGGCTCCAGACCCTCACACTCAGGTTTGGGAAAGGGGAGAAGGGCACAGTAGAGGAGAGGGAAAAACAAAACACGTAGGTCCAAAAGGTCCGAGGGCCTGTCCTTCCACATTCCAGCATCTGAATTCCCCAGTTTTCCATGGGCCTCGGCAGCCCTCGGGGCCTGGGCTCCATCTCAGACCTATTGATCTGAATCTCCATGGGTGGGGCCGGGGTTGGAACAGGCCCCTGGTACCGGGTCAAGAATCCCTGCCCTCGCAGGAGGGGCCGGGGCAGGAACGCTGTTCCATTTACCCCGAAATTAGGTCCAAAGGGGATTTCTCTCTTCCTGTCTGGCCACCGTTTACAGGGGACCCTGAATCGATCCTAACCCAAGTTCCCAAATTGCCTGTCCTCAGGGCTCTGAAGCCCCCTAAGTGATGCCTTCCAGCTCCCAGTCAGCAGGTGCCCGGCGCCCCCTGCCCCCAACCTTTCTTACCCACAGAGGGTCTCCTTGGAGGGGACCCATCATGGCCAGAAACAGCGGCTGCTGCAGGAGAGCAAAGAGCGCACTGACCAGAGACTGCAGTCCTGTGAGGCTGCCGAACTGGGTGGAGGGGTACCTGTCGGTGCAACCAACACTTGTCACAACCAGTGCCATCCTCGTGGGCTCAGCCTGGCCCCAGGTGTCTGGTGACCCCAGGATGCACCTTTGGCGCCAGAGAAGGGTGGGGTGATGGCCCCTGAATTATTTTCTGCTGAGCAGTTCTGCAAAGTGTTTCTCTTTCCGACCAGCCCAAGGCCCCAGAGTCTGGGGAGGGCCACACCACCTAGATGTGCCCCAGGCCTATGGGTGTCTGGCTGAGCTGAGCGGAAAGTGTGGTGCTGGCAGGAGTTTGCAGCTTGGGAAACAGGCCCAGGAAGCAGGTTGGAGGCTGGGCCTGGCGCTGCTGTACCCTCATCCAGAGGAGCATTGTGTAATCACGGAAAGTCAGCATCACGGCTCTTGCCTGACTCCCTCAGGCCCTGCCAGGGCAACCACAACTTCCTCCAGGCCTGGCACAGGCGAGGCGGAGGACAAGCAGACCTGGAATGACCCCATGGGATGCTGTAGGATGGGGGAGAGAGTTCTGGGTTAAATCTTAACACACATCAGGCTCTGCTGCCCCAGAAGCAGGAAGGGGCTCCCAGCAAGGAATGAGCTGGTTTCACAGTCAGAGACAGTAGATGATGGCATTCAGGTTCCAGTTTTCGGGCCACGCCCCAGGCCAGAGAAGGAGGAAGACTGTGGATTCTCATGGAGGTGTGGTCTCTTTGGAAGAGATGCACATTTCATTTTAGCCAGGGCCCACCCAAGAAGGCTATGCAGAACTGAGCCTTTTGAGGCTCTAGGTGAGGACTGTCTGGTACAATTGGGCTCAGTACCTATGCTGCTGCCCCTGGTGAGGGCCATGTGAACTTCATCATTTAGCTTCAGGCAGCCAGAACCCGCCCCTGCCCTTCCCAGTGAGCAGGCAGGGCCAGCCCCAGAACTCAGCTGAGTGGCGGCCCCTGAGGCCACAATGGGCTGCACAGGGCACTGACCCGGGCTGAGGGAACTGACTTCGTGTTAAATGCCAAGTCTAGTGGGCACCCAACTGTCTGCCCACTGACCCGCCTCCCGCCAGGTATGTCCTTCCCCTGACACACCCAGCAGGAACCCTGGTACCTGTCCCTTGATGCAAGCAGATGAACCCTGCTAGGGCAGGTGTCCCAGCCTCAGGGTCTCAGTCCCACCAGCAACCTCCCTCAGGCCATTCCCACACCCTCAGCCACCAAACCACCTGCAGCTTCCAGGACTTACACGGCGGCGTACAGGCCCCCAACGGCAGAGTGGATGAATCCTCGGACAATTGTGTGCAGGATGAAGGAGATGATCTGAGGGAGGGAGAGCAAAGCGTGAGCAGGAGTCCCTGAGGGGCCCTCATCTTGTCCCCCACCCTCCCGCAGTAGCAGCCTGGAGTCAGCTCCGACCAGCTCTCCAGAGCCAACTGTTGAATTTTCGGAAATTTTGCAAGCCAGTTGTTAAAACAGTCACTATTGAAAATTAAATTGTATAAACTTACAATTAAAGAAATAAATTATATTATGATAAAGGTGATGAATACTCAAAACTCATCACTTCGTAGTTATTTCACTATTATCCAGTGCTCCTCAGGGTTTTCACACCTATTGTGTGTGGTAGAAACACCACGTGAGGGTGTGTTGCTGTGAATCTCTTTGCAACCCCACAGCCAGTGACATCACACTGGCAGCTTGAAATCAGCTACGATGATAGTAAATGCTGCAAATCAGGGCTCTTTTGTTAAATATGTATCTGCACAGCACCCCTGGGTAGGGGGTCACTAACCCAACCTTGATCTCCTACCTTTGCCCACCTGAGGACTGTGCAGAGAGGTCTCCCTGCCTGGTCACTCCCTAGCAACGTTCTATTGCTGCCAAGGCAGGCCACTGCCAGCAGGCCCAGCAAACTCTGAGAGTGCTTGTTAATGATTCTTGAGAGGCACAAGAGCTGTTCAAGTTGCCACCAGGACCCTGTGTTTGCCCTTTTTGTCTTTTGTACACGGCCCTGCCATCTTGCTCCGCAGCGAGGACCTGTCCCCAGGAATGTGGATGGTAGAGGGGGCAGAGGCTTCACCCGAACGCACACGCACACCTGTGCAGGCACCCCATCTCCACTTCAAATGCCTTGCTGCCTTTTCACAACTTTACTTTCAATGCAAACTAAATAAAACAAAGAGCAGATGACTGTCCCCACTGAGCACTGACCCTCACTTGGAAAAGGTGGTCAAGGCAAGGGTCTGCCAGTCTTGCAGAGAGAACAACCGAGGAGACCAGGGAGGGCAGAAGGGATGCAACAACATTCCTCCCTGAAACTGGCACAAGTTTCAGTGGCTTACCTGGTCCGCATGCTCAGTGTGAGCACATACGTAAGAGAGTACTGACGGTTAAGTTCACGTACCTTAACACCTGGCCACTTGTAAATAGGGAGGGACTCTTGCTTTCCTCCTGGACCTGGCCCAGGATACCATATGGACTTGGGCTACACCCATCTGGAAGCAAAGCCGTCACTCATGTCCCTCCAAAGTCTGTAGACTTGAGGATTGGGCCAAACCTTTGCTAAACCACTTTGATCTGTGGGTAGAGCCAGGCAGGTGACAAAGTCTACCTGGCTTGTAATCTCTGGCAAAAGTCAATTTTCAAAAGCCTTAGAAAGCTTGTGCAAAGGAATTAAGCTTTTGAAACCAGATGGCAAAGCCATCACCGTGGTCTTTCTCCATGCTCCCCGGCGGAGAGACCCTGTGAGCACTCTTGTACCAGGGTGTTCCCGCCAATACCACAGATCGGCCAGACCTCTTTGGACATCAAATTCTAGTGGTTTGAGCAAATGCAAAACTAACCACACAACTACCGTAAATGGATTGAACCCCTGCAGAGTTCCTGGAAATGGCACGATGATGGCTTTCATAGTAAGCAAGATGCCCAAAAGATCAAGAATAATATGCCTTCGTAGAGAAGAGATCCTCTGTGAGAGACGATCCAAGTTTCCTTACAGCTCACCCTAGGCCTCAAGCACAAGCCCAGCAGGCAACAGGCCCTCAGTAAATAATGGTGGGTAGTGGGCTGGTGGGCTGAATGGAATGAATGAAAGCCATCATTTGTTTTGTTGATGGCTTCCACGACACATCACGCACCTTTTAGTCTCTAAACAACATCCCTTCTCGTTGTCCCATACCCTACCTGGCCTCTCCATCTCCCCACACCCACCTGCAAAGGCAAGTTGGGGATGAGGCAGGTCACCCCGAAGCCCACAAGCAGCAGGTTTGTGAAGGCAAAGGCCCGCATGGCGTTGGTGATCTTCTGGATCTGCCGGTCCCGCTTCTTCTTCTTCTCACCTCTGTGGAGACACAGTGCAGACAGGAGCTGGGGAGCTCCCCGGAGCAAGCTGGGTCCCCCCAAGAGTCAGGCCTCAGGAGGAGTCACAGTATGTGAACCAACACAAGACTCAGAGGCCACCCAGGCATGTTTTAGGGACTGTGTCAGGGCTAGACTGACACCAGGGACACTGCCCGGTCCTCCTTCTCAGCGGAGCATTGAGTGAACCTCCGTGGAAGGTCTCAGATACAAGAAGGTTGTCACTGGCACACTACACCGCCCCAGGGAAGGCTGAGCTCAAGCGGTGGGGAGAGAAGGAGAAGAGTGTGCCCAAGCTAGGATGTGGCAGCACCCCACTTCACTATTGGCTTCAAGTCCATCCAAATCTTGCAGGAAGCTGATGAGAAGCCAGGGAATAAGCCAAGCAGGAGTGAGTGGCTTTTCCTCCGGGGAGCAGGAAAGGGTGAAGGGGAAATAAACATGCAGCAGATGGAACCAGAATGGGCACAAATAACCTCTTGGCTGCAGGACCTGACCTAGATAACAGAGCATTCTCTGTAATTATTTCTTTGTGAATTAACTGTTACCAACCCCAGTCTCACCACCCACACAGACACCCCACAGATGGTCACACAACATCCGAGAACGAATCGAGAGCGCCTGGAGATGCGCAGGGAGCCCCAGGCCCACCACTTCCTAACTATGTGATCTCAGGCAAACGACTCTAACTCCTGGATTCAGTTCCCTCATCTGCAAAATAGTACCCACTTCACCATGGTGTCCTCAGGCTTCCCTGAAATACTTTGCATTGGGTGCTTGGCACAGGGCCTGGGACAACAAATAGTAGCTTATTATATCAAGGTGGAGTCAGAGAAGACAGCCTTTAACTCATCCTCTGATCTCAGAGTCCAGCCCTTGCATCAAGTAGGGCCCCAGAACCTTGTTTCATCCTCACAATCATGAGCGGCTCTCGTAACACACACGTTTACAGCGACTTACTGCTCACACCACGTGGGACCGGCCCTGGGGGCAAGCGGCTGGCTCTAAGGGGGTCCACGTGCTGCCCCTGCCAAGGGTGGGAGGGAGGGCAGTCCTCGGGGTGGAATGGTTTGCCAGCCGGTGGTCTGCACAAACTTTCCCCTGGGTTTTCTCCTCCTCTTGTCCAGCTCGGTGCTTCCTAAACCTCAGTGCATCAAAGAATTCCCATAAAGAGGCGAGAGACCTAAACGTGTGCTGAGACGAGCGAGTTTCTGTGGACTCGTGAGAGGAGCTTTGAGCACGCTCCTTTCTCCCTTCTCCTGCCGACTAAAACCCCTAACACACCCGCCCTGTGCCTGCCTGACACTCGACCCCGTGGTCTTTCTGCGGGGCTGGGTGCTGGGAGCTGGGGCGACGGCCCTGCCTACGCACTGGTTGGCGTCCTTCTCCTCGGGCTCCTCAGAGGCGTCCTCGCACTCCTTCAGCCTCCAGTCCATGATGTAGCCAATGACGGGGGCCGTCAGGAGGCAGAGCAGCTGGAGCACGCCGAAGATGGAGGTGTACAGGGCGACTGGGGAGGAAGATGGCACGTTATGGGGGGGCCTGACAGAGAGCCCTGGGATGGGCACCGGTACCCACAGGGCCTTCTGGGGTCTCCCTTGTCACTGTGGGTCTTGAGGGGAGCCCAGAGACCCTAACCTCTGAAATCAAAGATGGAGCAAGGGGCAGGTCACCCTATTCTCTGCTCTAAATCCCCTGCTTGTTTCCAGGAATAGGCTCATGAAACCCAGTATGTCACAATGACCTCCTCCAGAAGCTCCGGGAAGTCGCTGATTTGGGAACCACACAATCACCGGTGCTTGTGACTGAGGTTTTGTGTGTGACTTGCCATTAGTTTTCTGCCTCCAGAAATATACTGGGAAGGCACTGGGCTTCCCACGTCACAGGGCTTTGACATCATGTGAGATTTTTCAGAGAAATAGAAGCTGAAAGTTGACTGCCCCACCTCTACCCACACAGTTCTAGCCAAGAGGGACGTCAGGAGCTCGGGGCAAGGAGATTCCGGGTTGAACGGAGACTGGCTGGGAGGGGATGTCGCAACGTTCCCTGACAAGCCCCCTGCTTACCCGTGGCCATCACTGCATCAAGAAAGCAAAGGTGAAAGGGCAGAAAGGAAAGAGGTTAGCGCAGAAATCTCAACGGCTATTACAGAGAGAAGGGGAGAGGAGGCTGGCCGGCTCTGGGCCCACACACACTCCACGGCCCCCGGAGACCTGATGCAGAGGGCTCAGGGGAGGCTGAGCTCGAGCCAGGCCTCTGGGAGTGGGTTCAAGACGGGGCCCAGCCCAGGCGCCCGCTGACGTTTTCCTGACTGCTGGTGCCGCAGTCACGTGCAGCTAGTACTGGTGAATCAGGCCCGTGGTGCTGGCTGTGACGGGCACCGTGATGGGGAAGTGGCTTGCATGTGGAGGCAAAATGAGAGCCCCTCCTCCACTACCACACGGCCCCTGGGGCACCACTGCTGTGTCACAGTTACCTCTTGCTGCACTCGGGGACAGGGGAAGGTCAAAGAATCCTCCCCGGACACCCTGCCAAAGCATCTGACACCATGGGTCTCCCCTAGACAGCCAGAGCTGGTCTCCCTCCCAGCCCCCCGGCTCCGTGACCCTGCAGCAGCCCCTCTGGGCAGAGCCAGGGCTGTGGGTGTTGAGTGCAACAGGTCACAGGAGCAGGATGGGGAAAACCAATGCCCTGCCCGCCACAGACCAAACTTCCTGTCCTGACTTCCTCTACTTCTTGAAACTTGTCTTTTTGAATGTAGGAAATAGTTGGAAAAATTCCTCCTGGGCAGCAGCAGATTTTTCAGAAAACCCGAGTAAAAGGCCATGACTCGGCAACAGGCAGATTTGCCTTCCGAGGGCCAGGGCCGGGCTGTCCCTACACACCTCAGGGTCTCCACCACTCTGGGCCTGAGTGTTCACAACAGAGGGTGTGTACACACCAGAGATCAGCTTTCCCCAAAGTGCGTTCCGCAGAGTTTAATGAGTGCTACACAAAACAAGGTTTCCCGAGGTACAAATTTGGGGGAACATCGCTGGACTAAACAAAGCTAAATGGGGGTTATTTTTTCCTATTGGGTTCCTTAGGGCCTTACTCTGCAGTGTTCACTCTGAGTTTTCACACGGGCCCAGGACAAATCAGTGTTTCCCTACTTTACTTGGCTATCGGACTCCCATTTTTACAGTAGAACTGGTTATATTATCTGATTCCCTTTGCTATCATCATCTTTTGTTAAAACTGGATTTCTTGTTCCTTTTAAACACTCATAATTGATTCTTTACAATGCCTAAGGTATCTTCTTCTTGATAAAAACAAGGAAACCAACAACAACAAAAAAAGCTGCACACCAGTGAGACTGCCAATAAAAAGGATTTTCCAAATGTGTTTGTCCCGCTCGGGGATGACTAAAGCTGACTCAGCTCGGGCCCTGGGGAAGTACCGACTTTCTTTCTGGGATCAAAAGCTCTCATCAGCTGAAGACGTTCTGTGCTGTTTTGGAAAGTGGCGTGTAGGTTATCAGTGATGTTTACTGGAGTTAGCAAGCCTCGACTGGATTACACACCCCGAGGAAGCCTCTGCCCTGCCCTGTCTCGCAGTTTTCAAGATGTAGATCTCAGTGCGGGCCAGACTGCCCACGAGTCTCCAGCCACGACAGCCACCCTCCCCTCGAGACCAGGGTCTCCGCGGGCCAACCCTGCCGTTCTCCAGGAGATTCCTGGTGTTGGGTTTGACCTGCTATCATTCAGCAACGCCCCAGTGGGGCCGCTCTGTTCTGTGCCGTGTTTTCGTTTACAGACACACACGTCAACCCTCCCCCTCAGGCACTGGAAAACAGCCCCCCCACACCGCAAACACATGTAGCTATTTTGGTCCTTCCCTCCCTCCTCAACCGGGAAACCCTGACAGGGACGTGAAAGAACAGTTGGGACTGGCTGTGATGCAATAGCTTTGACACGCAAGCAGTGCCTTGGATGCTGCCGATTCCTGGCCCTGCTGGTCTGACTCAGCCCAACATGGTCCAGCCGGTGGCTGGCGGGACCGACTCGGGCCAGGGGTAGTGACCAGTACTCTCGGGGGTCTGGGCCGCCTACCTATCTTCTGGTCACCGCTGACCAGGAACTTGAGGATGTTGTTCATGGCCCCCATGTAGAAGATGAGCCGCAGCTGAGTGACGCACATGGTGACCAGGCTGAGCAGCAGGATGGGGCTGAACACGCTGTGCATGAACGAGGGCGCCGCTGTGGGGAGAGGCGAGGGGCTCAGGGCCGCGGTGCATAGCCCACCTGCCATCCAGGGGCCAGGTGTGTGGGGGTGGGGGGCTCAATTCACTGTGCAAATCACCCCAAGCTGGAGGCAAGGAGGGGGACCTCCAGGACAGGCCTGGTGAGGGTAATGGTGCTAGAGCTGCAGTGGGGTCACCCTGCGTGAAACCAGAGTTGGGCGGATCCCTTTACCTCTGAGCCTTAGTGTGCTCATCTGCGGGCTGCCTCCCCCTTGGGAAGAAGTGGGAGTTGAGTGAGAGGATACCCACTAGGCCCTCCGCCAGGGGTGCTCTGATCTGGATGTCCCCAGCCCTGTCGCTGGGGTGTGGGTGTGGATGCCCTGATGATGTCTCGGGGCCATGCGGTGGGTACCTGCAGCATCTGGCTGGCACTTCACCTCCAGGTCGACGGTGGACAAGCACAGCTTATGGCCCTCCTGCAGCGCCGCTTGCTCCTTGGCGCTCCTCATGGAGCTACCCACGCTGAGGCGGCGCCCCACTGTGGTCACCTGCTTGTAGAACTGCTTCCCTGTGATCTTATGGTCAAAGCCCAGCCAGCTGAACTTGATCTTCACCCTGGAGGCCCCAGGAGAGTGTCTGTTGGCACTGCCGGGGAACCTGGCTGGGGTGAGGCTGGGGCAGAGAGCACATCTACTTACGAGTAGTCCATGTCCTCTGGCCCCGGGAAGGGCTCCAGAGGCCAGTTGAAGAAGCAGTTGAGGAAAACCAGCCCGGAGCAGCCGGCCCAGACCACAAGGATGACGATGAAGGCGATACCAGAGTCGTAGATGAGCTGCCAGGCACAGTGGGGTAGGGTGGGACAGGGGGCAGTGTTAGCAGAGGGAAGCCAGAGTGGGCAGCAGGCAAGAGGCATCTGCAGCCCCTGCCGTCCCTGTGCTGAGCGGCATGAGGAGGCACAGCCCTGTCGGCCTGGGTGTTTGGGGCATCAGATACCCTGGGTTCCAATAATCCCAGCTAGCCCGCACTCGCTAGTTATCTGGCCCTGGCATGTCATTAACCCCTTGTGCCTCCAATGTGAACCAGATGTCACTGTGCTGGAGACGCCTTCCCTGACCACCCCCACCACATCACTGTCTCTGGGGCTCACAGGGAACAGCCCTGGCTGAGATGACTGTGCTTCTTGGTTCATTTGCTCATCTAGTGTTAGTTGAGCTCCCTGAAAACAGGAACCTGCTAGCCTTGTCCACGGATGATTCTTCGGAGCCTTGAAAATACACATGGCAGGTGCCAAAAAAATAGTCAAGCAATAGATGGACAAATGTGCCTCCCTTTGATGCTCCATGAATGGGTGCACGCTGGCACGTGTCCCCATGATGTTGGGGGGCTAGTGGGTGTGACCCTGGCAGAGTGCTCAGCACAGGGCCTGGCAGCATGTTAGCTGTTATTGTCATGAGCACCGTTTATTTCCAGCAGCTACACGAGAGTCCCCAAAGTGCTGGCAGACAGCTGCCCAGCTCACCAGGGAGCAGCAGTTAGACACTGGGAGGATGAGGAGGGGGAACTTACAGGGTCCTCCTTGCTCCAGGGACATGAGAATCCCTGGAAGTCCATGGGACGGCTGGCCCCAGATTCCCACCTCCTACCCTCTTGATTCCTGGGTGACCAGCCCATGCACGCCTGAGGAAAGGGGCCGTCACTTAATGCTGGTGCCAGGGGAGGGAGAAGCCCCCGCAGAAGAGCTATGGGGTTTAGGGTAGGAGCTGGGGGCCAATGGACAGGGAGGTGTTTGCTTCATCCTGACCCTGTGTGACTTCCACAGGCTCCGAATCTGCCTGGGAGGGAAACAGCTGAACCAACTTGGCTAATGGGGAGCAACAGCGCCACAACAACAGGCTGCAGGTGGGGGAGGCTGGGGCTGGACTCGGATTGGAGACAAACTCACTGCTCTTTCCCTACCCCAGACCAGAAATGCACAGGCAGCCTGCGCTTCCGCCCTGCAGTGATGCGCTTGAATCTTCCATCCCCCGTGGCCCAGTGGTTTCCTTTTTACTTCACTCCTTTTCTTTTCTCACTCCTGTGAAGCCCAGGTGCACCCTACCCAGGTGGGAGTGGTGGGGAGGGGCCACCCCAGCACCCATGATTACTTCTCTCTTCAGAGAGAGGAAGGAGCCTTGGGGGAGGCCTCTGCACAGATGCTACTCCAAAACAAACGTGCTGGAAACCCGCCGGCCACACCCTCACCTTGATTCCGGGGAAGGTGACTGCTGAGGAGGCATAGGAGCCAATCATCAAGGCAATAAATGTGGACCGAAGGTCTCCGAACATGTTGGGCAGCTGAAAGATAAGAAACAAGGAAACCTCAGCAGAGAGACTCACAGAGGACAGGTGAAGGAGGAGGACAGAGAATCAAGGCATTGTCAGGCCCCTATCTTACCCGCCCCCCTTCCTGTGTGAGTCACAGGGGTTTAGTTCATGGGTGATTACTGCTAATTGAAGTTTTTCCTTCCTGGGCTGAGGTTGATGAGGGGAAGGAAGGAAGATAATGCAGAAATCTTAGTCCAGACATACAGACAAAGTTGTTTGACTTTCTGGGATAGGCCAGGGGCCTTGTTGTCTTTGCAGGGTTACAATAAGATGCCAGAGAGCAACGTTATGAGCCTCAGCCATCCCTCACAGGGAGAAAGCCTGTTAAAAATAAGAATCTATTTGGGGATAATAGCGTCATTTTATAAATAAAAATATCAGCGTCCCAGAAGGACCAGATGTCAGCAAAAGCTGCTTTCGGTTTTGAGAGGATAGGTTTCTGGAAGGTGCCAATCAGAATTCTACAGTTCCCACAGGGCTGAGAAGGAAGCCATCGTAGGATTCCTGCTTCTGAATTTCTAAGTGTAGGTAGGAGATTCTCTTCCCACTGGATGTTCTGGCCCAGTGATCAGCTCCTGAGAAGGCCAGTGGTGAGAAAGGCTCAGGCCCTCTGCCCAGCGAGGCCACTCTCGGCATCTCACGTCAGCTCTTGCTGGGTGCAGGGCAAGAGAGGACCCATCTGGATATGGCTCCAAGCTAAAGCCGCAGCGATTCCACAAAAATTCAGGCCTGGTAGACTATTACATTAGGGTTGTGGATTCAAACAAATATGGGGCAAAATCCTCCCAACGAACCAGCCACAGCTTCTCTAACTTCAAGAGTGACTGCACCACGTGCTGCGACGCTTTCCCATCCACACCCATATTGTCCCTGGCATTGGGACTGTTCTCTGAAGAGCTACGCCAGTCTCCTTCATTGAATTCAGGCTGTTTATATGGACCTAGTCAATGTTCCCCTCTCCCATTTGTCTTGAATCATCTTTGTTTGGAGGCAGTTTGAAATTGGCTACATACCTGTTCCTCATCATTTCTGCCTGTTTCACCCACAATTAACAATGAGTAAGAGACATCATCAAAATTAAAGGTGACATCTTTTTACTTGTGCTTCAAAGGACACCATCAAGAAAATGAAAAGAACGTACGCCATGGGAAAACATTTTTTACAAATCATATATCTGATAAGGAGCTGGCATTTAGAATATATAAAGAACCTCTACAACTCAATAATAAAATGATAAATAACCCATTTTGAAAATGGGCAAAGGGAGGCTGGGCGCGGTGGCTCACGCCTGTAATCCTAGCACTCTGGGAGGCCGAGGCAGGCGGATTGCTCAAGGTCAGGAGTTCGAAACCAGCCTGAGCAAGAGCGAGATCCCGTCTCTACTAATAATAGAAACAAATTAATTGGCCAACTAAATATATATAGAAAAAATTAGCCGGGCATGGTGGCACATGCCTGTAGTCCCAGCTACTCGGGAGGCTGAGGCAG
>CAUYRT010106168.1:0-12986 GCA_963574885.1 Lepilemur ruficaudatus
AGTCATGTCCATTTTTCATATGTGCCTGTTCATTAAGGAGCATAATTCTGCAAACTACACCTGAAAATTAGTTCATTACTATTACTACATATTTTATGTTAAAATTGCGTTCGCCTTTTCTCTCCTTTGAGCTTGTAAGTAATGTCACCTTGTAAGTAATGTCACCTTCTTGGAGGGCCTTAATGTCATAGCTTCAGCACTTCCTCATTTCCTCCTCTCCTTACCTGACATCATTCTTGAGAGAGGGAGATAAAAACACCCTCGTCTCAGACATGAGGGAACCGAGTCAGAGAAATGTGAAGAGTTTTTCTCAAATCATATAGAAGGACAAATGAGAACTCTAGGCTCCACGAGCTGCAGCATAGGAAAACCCATGAAAATAATTTCAACCAAGACACAGATAGTAAAAGCAAGCAATGCTCTTTAAGTTCTGCCATCTCAGTGGTGTTAGAGAAATAACAGTGATGTGGGAAGGAAAGTGAAGGACAAACAGGTTACCCAGGCAGAGTTATTCCATTGGAAATAATCCATAGAAGTTGTTTGAGCTCATTCAAAGAAGGATTCTGGGGTAAAAAGAGTTTTGAGTTAAATGATAAGGAAGGTGAAAATGTTGTGTCCACCAAAACAGTCAGTGAGGGCCATCATTTTTGCAGAACAGTAGTGCTGATTAGTGTTTTCCAGACCAAGCCATGATCAGCAACATGAATTAATTTGTATCTTAAACCCTGCTGTTCAGCACCTGTCCAACCTCCCCCTGGATTGACTGAATTTAAAAACCAGCTCTAACTTGAAAAGTTAAATAAGCGTAACAATCATTTCTGAGGACCATGCTCTTTGTAAACGGGTGAGGGAAGCCATGTGTGTATGAACTGCCACATTTCCTCGTGACTGAACTGTTTCTATGGCTCAAGAGGCTCAGAGCTGGTACACAGACGTGCCTCACTGCCCCCGGCCATCTATGCCCTGTCCAGCTGCCAGGATCGCTTGGACAGAGGCTGGAAAGCACATGGTGTTTTCTGCCCTTCAGCCCTCCCTGGTGACCATGCTGTTCCTCGTCTTTCGGAACAAGACCCTGCTGTTCCTCGGGCAGGAACCTTGCAGTCCTGGGCATGCTGGAAATTCTCACGTGCAGACCACTGTGTCGAGTGGACTTACATACATTTCCCCGTAAACAAGGAGTGTTTAACCATTTGATCCAGATTGCACAGGAGAGGCAGCAATGTGACAGACACAATCAGGTGAGTTTCCTGGAGGACAATTGTGTTAGGAAAGAGTTAAAAAAAAAAAAAAAAGCAGAGCAGAAATAGGTTGCACAGAACAGATCTGCCAGAAACCCTGGAAAGGTTTACCAGACAGCTTGTTGCTAAAAGCATGCACAATGTTTACCAATAAGCGTATTTTTAAGTCTAGGAACAACTTTTGGGAAAGAATCAAGCCACATAGAACTAAACCTAGTTTTTTAAAGCACCGAAATTGCCTTTCATTTGAATGGCCAAGCAGTGGCTTTGTAAGTGAGGAGAAGAGAAAAGGACATGCATGGTGTGTAGTGTGTTTTTAAGAGCACTAAGAGGATGTCCCTCCTTCTAAAACAATCACACCCTTCTTCCTCCACCCTCATCCTGCTGAGACTCCTACAATTCCACCCTTCTAGGCTTTTTTTTAACATGTAAATACCCCTCAAAGGGGTCCCCATTAACCCCTAAGATCTTACTGGCCATGACCTCTTCAGCTTGCTATCCCAGAAAGGGAATAGTCAAGGCTTAAGGTAACACCCTGCCCAGCGTCATCCAGGGCAGCCCCATGCTGAGCTAGGCACAGATCTGCCAAAGTGGCTAAAGAAAACCCCCTTTGTAAGCACACAGCCTTGTTTCCACATCAAGTCTTCAGGTGTTTGATCCTGACAATTCCTCTAAATTTCTGTAAATTATTATTAAAAGGTACCATAAACTTGAAGAAGGTGTTCAGATGATGTCGATGTCCCGTGTGTGCGCGTGCGTGCATGCACACGTGCATAAAAACTTGCACGTTTGTGCAACTGCTCCCTCTGAAATGAGGCTGACTTGCCCACAGCCTCTGAAATACACTGGGACCAAGCTCTGCAATACTTAATTTACTATAAATAAATGCCCTAAGCAACGTGAGTAACTTACCAGACTCTTCACCATAAATGTACTACGTGAAAATTGACCTATGTTTGATACCTCAGCTATTTTAAAGATACACGTACAAATTCCTCAGCTCTGCTAATCTGTAAAGGCTAAAATGTCCTTGCTTCTAGGCCCGTGGGACTCTCCTGACAAGGAAAGTTGTTGTCAGGGAATAATTAGGTTCAGCTGGAGAGGAGGAGGCAAATGTCAAGAGCTTATTATTTCTGGTCACCTTGTTGGACATTTATATTGAAATGCTGCAGAAAATAACATGCACATGCAGAATGTTCAAGACAATGAGAATAACTGCCTTGGCTGAAGGAAAATGAATCCATTTCTTTTCAAAGCATCTAGCTGGTATGTTTTAGAGTGGGACCCCAAGTGAACCAAAAATATGCTAGATTAGACTCTCTGTAGAGGGTTGAACAAAAAGGCTCACTGTATAAATAAACCAGCTATCAGACATAGGTGAAGAATTTACAGCAATGACACCCTTCACTCCACCCAGTGGTAGGATCTTATAGATCTATGTGTCTTTCAGCCTCTCTCTCACATCCTCCCCGCTAAGATCTATATAGTAAGCCATTCATGAGTGTTTTGGAATGAATGAAAGCTGGTTTGTAATGCACAATCCCCTTCAGTAGAATATGAAGCTCAGGAGAAACCATTATTTCTGTCTCTGTCAAGTGCAAAATCACTGAATACTTCCAGATCCAAATTCCAAAATGGTCAGCCCCCAGGTAAATTAACTGTAAATTAATAAAATAGTGACATTTTTATTTTTATGCAAATACTGCAGTTGTGGTAATATGGGGAGAACAAAATTTCTAAGAAACAAAACAAGAAGCATAAAACATAGATGTCTAGGAATGATGATCCTGGACTCTTACTCCACGCGGTGTACCATGCTAAAGACTTGCCGGAGGAGTGGGGGCTGGGGTGTGTGAGGTTGCGTGCTCTATTTCATTATGCCATTTTCACTGTAACAAGCAGCACCTGTGGGTGCCCAGTGTTGAGGGTGGGCATATCTCAGCTTGAATTGGTGAGAGCACTTAGCCTGAAGGTGTGGGACAGAGATTGGAAATTACAATGTACATATCCAAATGTTGCTATGAAGGCGTTGTTGCATTCCTTGACACTTCGTACTTTGTATATAGGCAAAAAATTTTACTGACATTCTCTCTGTCTCTCTTTCTTTCCCCAGTTATATTTGGTGTAGCTGATGACCTGGTCAGAATTATAGTTCCTGATTAGAGAATAAAGAAACAGAGATGTTAGATGATTTGTTCAAGGTCACCAACAGCAGAGCTGGATTTAGAAATGACTGCTTCTTGATTCTCTGGGCACTGAGCCAGTCTGCCTCTCCTGGCTTTAGCTCGAATGTCAAATGCCTTTATTTCAATGAGTTTTTATTTCAGGTTTCTGTCTGCATGCAAAGTGTACATGGACTGTGTACCTCGGCCCCATTGTTGAAAGCAGCAGCAGCTTGCTATTTCTAGCAAGTGATTCCATCCTTCCCTGGAACAAGGCCCCACTGGGCCCCAGGCCTGGCTTTGTAAGCTGGTCCCAGGTGCTCTGTGTGTGAGTGTGTGTGTGTTACATGTGTGCATAAAGATAATCTTGAAAGCCTGAATGGGTCCAGGACCCCTGCAAGGGCACCACGTTTACACCTAATCCTATCCCCAGAAGCTAAAGTCACAGCAGCTCAGATCAAGGTCACATTCCAAGCTCTTACATGCTGCCCTGCCCTTGTCCCTGCAGAGGCCCCATACCTAGTCTTCAAAGGGGAGCCTTTGGCTGCCAAAGAATAGACTTGTCACCCGCTACGTTTGGGCCTACTCAGCAGAATGTGCCTTCCCAAAGTGGCACGAAGGGTATAGCACTTTATACACAGTGACTCATCTGCAATCTCTAGCTAGCTGGGAATTTAAACAAAACACACTTTAGAAGGCCAGTGGGTGTGAAATGGGAAGTGAGTCTGGGGTAGAAACTTCAGGTCAGTGGGAGGGCAGGGGCCTAAGCCTCTCCACGTGCATTCTGTCCCCCCAGCCTTTCAGGTGACGCTAGCTGCTCCCTCCTAGTCTCCAAGCCTTTGGCTCATCTGTTCTCACTGCCCTTTTCAGCCACCATTTTAATCTTCTCCCTTGTGGCTTTTCACTGAGGCTGCCCAGTATCACTCCCCAGCCTCCTGAGCCAGGGCCTAAGGTTGTTTCAGTCCCCAAAAATTGACTTTAGTCTCCCACAAAGTGAACTGCTGCTTTCTGATGAAGCCTCACACCCCGGATGAGCTTGTGAAAATATTCCACACAAAAATAGCCCAGTGCGCGCTGTGAGAGACTCAAGGGTTTCGGTGCACTCAGCTCCAAACTGCTCCCTCTGATTTTTCTCCTTGCTTACAAGATACACTCACTTATTTCTGGATCTTTCCAAAGAGTTCTTTCAGAGGACTCCTGGGGTGTGTTTATAATGTCTCCTAAGACTCACCACAATTATGTGTGGAGTGTTTACTGAAGACCACGGACTGGCTCCCTCCTTCAGGCTCACACTGGATAGGGCTGCACAGGAGGGTGAAGACAGCAGGGAGGGCTCCCTGCTGCAGGGAGGAATGTTATAGTGAGTGGTAGGACACACAACTCCCTCTTTTCCCTCCAGAGCTGCATTACTGAAGGGCCAGTCTTAGAAGCCTGGCATCAGTTAATGCTGGATAGACCCTCAGGGCCCACTGTAGAGTCAAACCCTTCAAGACACCTGTTGTTCTGACTGTGTCTCAAACCAGCCCTCCAAACACAAAATAACCCGGGTGGGTCCCTGAGCAGCTCTAACAGGTTGACTTTGATCATTCCTAAGCTTCAGAACCAACCCCACCAAGAAGAAAATTATAGAACCAGTAAGTCATCACTCTGTTGTAGCCTTTCCAAAAGTGTCTTATCTGGACTTTCTTCAGGATTATCCACTGGTAGAGAACACTGTCTCCTCTATAAACCAGAAGGTTAAGGGAAACAGAATTTACTTTGGGAGATTCTGTTTTCTGGTCCAACACATTCGTTAATTCATTCATTTTGTGAGGGTGAAGTGGAGTGCCTATGAGCAAAATGTCATGCCAAGGGAAGGTGACAGGAATGCTTATATATGAACAAGAGGCTTTTGTGGGGGAGTAAATATATGTACACAAATACTTACAAAATGAAGTGGGACATAAACTGTACCATAGTGAACAATAATAGCAAGTAATAGCCAACATTTACATAGCGCCTATTATATACCTGGCATACTTTATGTGTGTGCATGTGCGTCTCATTGTGGCAAAATGCACATAAAATAAAATTTAGCACCTTAACCATTTTTAGGTTCAAGGGCATTAAGTACGTTTCCTTCGTTGCGCAACCATCGCCACCATCCATCCTGAAAACTTTTTCATCTTCCCAAACTGAAAATCTGTACCCATTAAACAGTAACTCCCCTCAGTCCCTGGTAGCCACCATTCTACTTTTTGCAAATTTGACAATTCTAGGTACCTCATATGAGTGGAATCAAACAATATGTGTCCTTCTGTGAAGTCTCAAACACTTTATGTGTATTCACTCATTTAATACTAATAATGGTCCTATACAGTAAAATTATTATCCCCATTTTACAGCTGAGGAAACAAATACAGAGAGGTTAAGTGAGAAGCAGAAAGTAAACTTTCAGAGAGATCAGAGAGAGGCAAGATCTCCTTTCACTTGGTTCTCTGCCCCCAGGGGTCCATGAACCACTTAAAAGGAAGCAAACGATCCCCTTGCCGGAGGCCCCGGCCACCTGCCAGTCCCATCTCGGTTTCCACGTAAGGGCTGAGCAACTGCAGAGGGCACTTCTGCCGGAGAGAGGAGGGACTGTGCTGAGTGAGTTAAGTGTCCCTCGTCCCCCTCCCTCCTCCCGCACGCGGAGCAGGCTGAGCTGGTGACCCGGGCAGGATGGGAGCCAAGGGATTAATCCATCACAATGAGACGTTCTATTTCGGGCAGGCGGCAGGAGCAGATGCCCGGTGCCTGCACTTGGCGGCGGCAGCTCGCCCGGGGCGGGCGCCCACACGGCCCGCTGGCACCCACGACTCCACTTGGCTGCCTGAGGAGGAGAAGGGACTGAGCGAGGCAGGCGCTTCCCTGTAGACGCTGCCTTGGGGGCGTCAAAACCAGACTTGCCGGAGGAGCAGATGGAATTTTTTCGGTGGGCCCTTCTGAGAAACCCAGTTTCTTACTCCAGCTATGTTTAGAATCTGGAACTGCCACCTCAATTACCCCACTTTCCTTACAAACCCAACCCACTCCTTGCCTCTCCCTCCGCCCTGCAGCCGCCCTGCCAATCGGCTTCCACCTGAATCGCAGTGGACTTTTGTCCCAAATCCACCGGGCCCCAGTCGGCTCCACCACGGAATTGGGGACTGGGTGTAAATTACCACCTCACCCTCTAAATTAGGAAAGGACATCAGTTCACTGCTACTGTCCCCAAATATGGTCCCTTCCCAGGGAGTTTCAGTGGCCCAAAGGCCTGGTTTCTTGCCGGGAAGCAGCACTTCTGGCCCTTGGGGAGATTATGCCCTGGCTGCTTCGGCTCTGTAACCTTTTGACCATCTGATCTCTGCACATGCTGAACTGGGACAGAGCAGCCCCAGGATTCATTCAGAGATTGCATCGTCCAGATACACCAGGGAGGAGAGGAAAAAGAAGGAAACATAGCAGTTGGATACTTCATGTTAAGAAAGCCTAATTTTGAAATTGCTTTTTAAAATCAGACTGGATGGCCTGCAACTCCTTTGGAGGTATCAGCCCCTTCCAGGCACAGAAGTATATTTTGGATCATGGAGAAAGACATGTTGCAGAGAAATGTGTTGTAGAGACTCTGCAAGAAAATTTCACAAATCTAGACCTTCTTGTTTATTTATTTATTTGTTTGTCTGTTTATTTTTAGGGTTTGTCCCCCCCACTCCCAGCTTTCTGAAGATATAATTGACAAATAAAAATTGTGCCTATTTATAGTGTACAACGTGATGTTTTTATGCATGTATACTACAGCTTTAAATATCTAACTATCCAAGAGGGACATCAGGACAACATTTAGAGGGGTAAAGGGTTGTTTCCATTTTTAGGATAGTCTTGGCTTGGTTTTAAAAGTGGTTGGGATTATTTCCCCTAAATTTCCTAATCCTTCCAGCATATCTGCCTACCCCAATTTCTACTTAATATTTTCCTCCGCTTCTATCTAGATCACCCATTTCTCTAAGACTTAGTCTTTCTAAAGATGTGTTAATGAAGATCTTTGATTAACTAAATGTCACACTTACAGATCTCAGGGTAGGAAGTAAGTACTAAAAGCTTCTAAAATGCTCTCAAGCACACACTTTACAGATGTAAGTGATAATTCAAAAGATCCAAAGCTTTTGGGTTCCACTGGACTCCTGTGGATGGAGGCTTGGTCTCATCCTGCTGGCCTCTGGCCTCTGCCCGCCTTCCAGGCCTCATTCCTGGGCCTACACTGGAAATGAACCACACAAGAGGAGTGTCTTGCCAAGCTGGATGTGAAAGCATATTTGGTATGTTGAGGGTACATGAACAGTCCAGACCATGGCGGATGACAGTCAAACACTGCCTCAGGTGGGCTAATGGCATTTGTTTCATGACTGAGGACTCAGAAACAATCCTCTGCTGTCTTGTCTACTCTTAACAAAGTGCTCACCTCCACCACTACACTCAGCCCTCCACTTGGCCCGTGGATTTTTCTCTGCTTCAACCCCAGGCTCTCTCTCTCTGGGCCTTGGCTTCTCTTACAGACTCTATCTCACTCTTGTTCCAAGATATGGAACCCCTTCTTATCCACCCAAAGCCATAGTTGGTCATTTGTATTGTGGAAAACAGCAGCTGACTAAACCTTAGAAATCATTTAGTGCAGTGATTTTTAAACAATGTTCAAAGGAGCCTTGGGATTCCTTCGTGGCAAGCAACAGAGGCCACTGTATGTGTATGTGTGTGTGAGTGAGTTCTCATGGCAGTGAGTATCTGGGGAAACAGAGGCTGCAAAAGTCCCTTACACACACACACACACACACACACACACACACACACACACGGACTTATCAACCAAAACAAAAGACCATTAGTTATCTGTTTTATGTACAGATAAACATAACTGTTTCATGTACAGAGGTACATCACTGTTTGAGAAAAGGATTCTATTATTTAAAAAAATAATTTCAAAATCACAGTGATCCCATCCTGTGCCTTAATTATCCACAGAGGGACCCCTGGGTGTACCCAGGTGAGATTTCCATGCCTACATTATTCCACACAGAAAGAGATCTCTCCTGGTTCCAACCTTGAAAAAAGAGGACAGAGCCTCATAACTCCATCTGGGCCAAGGTAGGTTATTGCCAAGAATAACCTGGCATCAGGGGATTCAAACTCTGTGCCTTCAAGCTCTGGCATTCCAGTAAGGGCTGAGTTGGAACTGTCACAGGGAAACTGAGCAGGCTGGAGACAGTAAATGCTGTCTAGCACATGGTTGGAACTAGAGCGTGGCTCAAAAATGATCACAATGACTAAACCTTGCTAGCAGCTTTCTTTAAACAAATATATACACAGTGCTAAATCCTTCTGCATTAGGACTTGAATTTTTTTTTGCTGTACATTCTTGAATTCCTAAGAATCACCCAATACTGCTCCAGTTGCACATTTTTCTTCATAAAATTTCCTCAGGAGTCTAGAGGCCTGTATATAAGTGAGCATAATTGCTATTTTTAAGAGGAGGATGCCTGTGCTCTTCACACTTACAATGCCTCAAAGCAGCACACACAGAACACTATATATACTTAGGTGAGACTAAACTACAGTCCATAATGGAATCCCAGACTCATCCTAGATCAACAGTAGCTGCTAATGTGCATAATGCAGACTATGATAATAATAATGATCACAATAACACTATTTATGAAGCACTGCTATGATCTGTATAAGACAGGTTCTCTCACTATTTTTATTTTACATAATTGAACACTGATGTTTAAGTTGAAGAAGAAGCAAATCCAAAGTCGAAGCTTAAATGCGGCAAAAGTGGGATTCAAGCAAAACTTAACTGACTCCAAAACTGATATTCTTCATCTCAGAGCTAAATACTGTTCTGCTGGTCCTATTGGAATGTGGGACACAGGCCTCACTAAATCGTGGTGACCAAAGTGAGAGAGTATGAGAGGACAAGAACCTCATTTTCACTTAAGCTTCTCTGGGCTTCTACTCTCAGTGCCAAGAGATTCCTTTCTCAACTGCTGATGTGATGAAATGCAGCATGAGCTCAAGGGATTTATTTTGGATCAATCAGTCCCTTGACATGTCCTTTGGAAATAGTCAAATACCGAAGGCATTGCTCAGCCCCAGCTGCTAGTACCTGCCCTTGAGCCACTAAGCCACAAAGGAAAGAGATTCTAACCAATGTGAGCTATGAGAGACCCAAGCCAAATCAAGTAGAAAACAAGAGACTCAAGAAATGTGAATGGCACGTGAATAGCTCATACATTCAGCTGTTGTGCATTGAGTACATAACTGACTGCTTAGCTTTGGCATTCCAATGTATCTCCTACCCCTCCCCATGCCCATCCCTTCCCATCTACCAGTTGTCTGGCCAACTGCAGAGACAACTGGCTTCCGTCTCTCTCTCTCTCCCCCACTTGTGCTGTTGTTCTCTCTCTCTCTCCATTATATATATAGAGAATGTATATATATATATATTTATATAGACTGTGAGAACACATCCTTTATAATTTTACTTAGCAACTAACATAGTAGAGTGGGCTTTATGATAGGAAACTAATGACCCCATTTCCTAGCAGATGAAAGAAGGAGCAGAGTATACCATCCCCTCTGTGCACTAAGTGTCCTGGTGTCAAGGCATTTGTCCCAGTGGGATCCATTTAGAGGAGGTATAAATCAGTGAGTTATAAATTTTAAAGCTCATAAAAATCATCTGGGAATTTTATTATAATGCAGAGTCTGATGCATTCAGATTGGCCTGGGATTTTGCATGTCTATCAGGCTTCTGTGTAGTGCCATGGAGACTGGTCTGAGGACTGTACTGTGAATAGCAAAGGCCTAGAATAAGCAGATTGGACCAGACAAACACGGGGGAAAGAGAGGAGAGAAAGCCCCCTAAGAGACACTCCGGAGTCACTACAAACCAGGAAGAGTAGGAGGTGGGAGGGTGTGGGCTCTGCCTTATACTGGCAAAACTGTCTAAGAGAAAAATTGCAGGAATGTAGTTCTCAGAGTTTGTGGATTATTCCAGGGATGTCTTGAGTCTATGTTATAAAACAGTCTAGATGAATGCTTCTCAACCCTGGCTGCATTTTAGAATCACTAGATTGTTAAAAATGTATTCATGGTATGTTTCTGTGAAGAATTAAATCTGAATATCTGCAGGTGGGGCCCTGGCTCCAAATTTTTTTGCTTGTTTGTCTTAAACCTTCTAGGTGGAGAACCCTTGATCTAACTCTTCCATGTAGCAAAGTGTATTCTGCATAAAAAAGCCTCAGTTAAAATAGTCCGTAGCTGATCCATACTCTGGCTAGGACAGGGCTAGTCCAAGGACCTGATTCACTGGAACAAATTACCCTGCTTAGCTGAAGAACTGAATTAAAGCTTGGGCACAGTGTTATTTTGGGACTGATGGATTCTACTTGCAGATTATTTTCAGAGTGATACCAGGTAGACTTATAAATAGAACATTCTCAACCCAAGCCTGGTCACAAACATTCCTTGCTTCTCTTGGATGTTCATTTTCCGCTTTCCTGTTTTATCTGTTACCCAAATGCATGCTGTTTGGATAAAGTTGCTCCTAGAAGACAAGCTCCTAGAAGTGCGGGGAGACTATTAAGTCTTTGGCCATAGGAAGGCCACTAAGATCCATCACTGGCCTCTGGATCTATATGCATCCCTCCAGTTCCAAATGACCTAAAGATCTGAGGGGGAAGAAGTGCCTACTCCTTGCTTTGAATTCACTCCCTGAGGAGCTGCAGGAAGTAGTATGGAAAGAGTTGAACTTCCTCATTCACTGTTTGATCATGATTAATCCACAGAAGCCATATGAATTAGGGTTCTCCAGAGAAACAGAACCAATAGGATATATGATTCATTATAAAAAAATTGGCTCATGCCATTATGGAAGCTGAGAAGTCCCAAGATCTGCAGCAGGCAAGCTGGCAACCCAGGAGAGCCAATGGTAGAGTTTCAGTCCCAGTCTGAAGCTATGATAACCAGTCCTATATACACCTAGGTTCAAATCTGACTTTGCTACTTATTGGTTGTATAGCCCTGGGCAGGTATTTACTTTCTCTGACTTTCAAGCTGTGCATTAGTAAAATAAGAACAATAACATGCAAGTCAAACACAGAAGCAGAGAGTAGAATGGTGGTTGCCAATGGCTGGGGGTGGGGGAAATGGGGAGGTGTTGGTCAAAGGGTTAAAAAAAAAGAATGTCCTACATTGCAGAAAAGTAGTTAAGTGAATGAGAATAATAATAACATAAGCTTATTTTATGTGTGACTTACATGGCCCTATTTCAGAGTAGTGTGATAATCGATGAACACAGTCCAATACAAAAATATTAACATTAGAATAACTCAAGTTTTTTGCCTACATTTTTCCATATCTGGAAGGAATATATAGTCTACAACAAACCCTTTACAATCCCCTTTCTTTTCCCATACACTTCCCTTACACCTCACAACTACTCAGAACCTTTTTTTTTTTAAAGCTTTCCGAGTAACTCCTCTCCCAGTTTTAGAAGGCAAGAATCTTGCCTTCTTTCTTTATTTCAAAATATTAAAAGGGTACAAATGTTTTTGTTACATGGATAGCTCTTACGATGCTTAAGTCAGGGCTGTTAGTGTGCCTATCACCCAAATAGTGTTCATTGTACTGATAGGTAGGTTTCGACCCCTCTCCCTTCTTGATTTCTAATCACTTTTATGTCTCTCCATGCCCATGTGTACCCATCAATTAGTTCCTATTTATTAGAGCGTACATGTGATGCTTGTTTTTCCATTCTTGAGATACTTCACTCAGGATAACGTTCTCTAGTTCCATCCAAATTGTTGCAAAAGACATTAATTCAATCTTTTTATAGCTAAATACTGCTCCATGGTATATATATATATATACCACATTTTGTTAATCCACTCATGAATTGATGGGCACTTAGATTGATTCAAAATCTTTGTGATTGTGAATTGTGCTGCAATTAACATGCAATTGCAGGTGTCATTTTAATGAAATGACTTCTTTTGGGTAGATGTTTAGTAGTGGGATTGCTGCAATGAATTTTCTGTGTTTATTTTATTTTTTTGAGGAATCTCCATACTGTTTTCCATAGAGGTTATACTAATTTGCAATCCCACCAACAGTGTATAAGGAAATGTGAGAATCTTGCCTTCCTACCCTGACCTCTTCTCCCCTTTCCAGGTCTCTAAGTCTACCCATTCTTGCAAATATACACAACAGTACGGTTAGGTCTGGCAAAGGCCGATACCCTTTCCCACATTCTCAGAGGGTGAGAAAGGGGGAAAGGCCAAGAAGCAGAGCAAAAATACCATACTCTGATATTTTACTTTTGTTCTGCCATATGTGTAAAGAATTTAGCAGTACCTGGCACAGAGTACATGCCCGCAAAAGGGAAGCTACTACTATTTTATTGCTATTATGTATTGCAGAGTGAAATAAAAATTATACTCTTTTTCTTTATAAATATGTAATCTGCTCAACTAGATTGCAAGCGCTCCTTTAAAGAAAGAAGTTTTTCTCCTTTTTTTTTTTTTTTTTT
>CAUYRT010106170.1:0-28516 GCA_963574885.1 Lepilemur ruficaudatus
TATGAATATTTGAAGGTGGTTAATATCACATTCTCTTACCTCATCATAGCTCGCAGTTCTATCAATCCGGTGAATAATATCAATATTCACATTCCCCAATCGTTCAGCAAATGTAAGAAACTGGGAGAGAAGGCATATTTAAGATACATCATCACTTATCAGATCTTGATATCTGTTTGAGTGCTGTATAATAATTAAATGTGAGCAATTTCCTTGTAAAAGTAGAAAGTTTAAAGCTTCAATAAGCTTTATGTATTATCATTACAACCAATGGTATGCTTTGCTTGTAATTTCAGATGCATTTTCTCTATACCATAAAATCTGTAATTAAGTTTTGAAACTAAAAGGAGACATCATTGATAAATGACAAAGGATAAGTGTAAACACAAACTGAAAAACATAGACCCTTAGACAAATGTACTGCATTACTATCAAAGATAATGAATACGTCTATGAGTTTGTATAAGTTCTTCCAACAATGTCATTTCAAATAAAATTGCCATGCTAGACTGGTGAACCAAGGTGAAGGCTGGCGATTGATCTCCCTAGACCTATTAGGTTTCATACCCCGCCACAAGAACAGGGAACTAGCTAAGTCGCCGCAATAAGTGTTTTTAAACATGTACAGACCTATGGTTGTGTAACAAGATCTGTAAAGAAACTATCAAGGGGCAAACAGAGAAAGTGCTGTAGCAGCCACTGGCTGGAAATCACTAACCTCCTCCAGCCGGCCCGCCCCCCAATTCGGTCTCTAAAGGTAAAAGATCAGGGGAGAATCGAACCTAAGCAATCTCCTGTGATAATGAATTTAACCCTGGACTGAAGGGAATTCCCATGACGGGCCAGACTCAGTAAATTTGTGGGCGAAATCTGCTGTCCAGACTTCTTTCCTTCCCCACCCCCCACGTTTGGTACACCAGCAGAGTGCCCCTCTTTCGCCAGGGCCTCCAGGCAAGAGACTCACGTTTGGCCCAGAACTCTATAGCCCCTGGAGTCCCGCTCAGAGCCAGTCGCGCGGCTAGGACCCGCAGCTCCCGACCCAAGCTTCCACACTCACCCGATAGGTGTTCTCGGTCTTGTGGGAAACGGGCCTTGTTTTCATGGCTGCAGAGGAGCAGCGGCCTGCGAGGGCCTGCAGGAGGGGCGAAGGGATACAGCCCGCAGTAGAGAAGAGAAAATGGCTCACAAGCGCGTACTTTCTGATTCCCAGGTGCCCAAACTTTCTCACGTGCGGCGTAAGCAGCTGGGCGCCGCCATGTTGGAGACGGGGAGGGGCCTGATCGGGTCACGTGGGCGGAAACGGGGACGGAGCAGGCGCAGCCTTCCCCGGGAGCCGGCAGGAGCCAGGGCGACTGCTAAGCGGGCGGGTTTGTCAAGGACGTGGTGTTGATTTTACTGCCTTCGGCAAAGGTTTGCAAGAAAAATATGTATTTTCGTTATAAAAGAAAACATGTCTGTCATCATTATCAGCGGACATTACTGCCTCTCACTATGTACCCTGCACCGTGCAAAGCTCTTTCCGTCAATAATTTTACGGTAAAGCCCACTGGGAATGCTAAAAGGTACTGGTTGTATTTTTAAGCCCCTTTGACACAAGAGGAAACCAAGATTGTGCAGCTGGTAAACGGCAGTCTTCATTCAGACTCCAGATTCTGATATTCTTAACCCGTACGCTCTAAAAATGAAATTGGAAAACAAAGAGTTTTAAAGAAAAATCCTTTAATTTCATTTACAGCCACTGGTAATGTTTTGGTGTTTTTCCTACCACTTTAATGTCTCTGGCATAGCGTGTTGTTAAAGATAATTGTAAAAATGGTTTATATATACACATATATGTGCAATTTTAAAAAATAGTTCTTTAAATATTTTACCCCCCACTTAACATTCATTCATTCATTTGTTCAACAACTATTTCTTGAGAGTCCTCTATGGGCCAGGCACTGTTTTGGGAGCTGAAGGAGAAAGACAGTAATAGTATTACTAATTCTGTTTGTATTAATAGATATTTTGTCTGAGGTGTTTACATCTTAGATAGTCAAGGAGAGATGTTAAGTAGACAACTGGATACATTGCTGTATAGAGCTCAGTGTGCAAGTCAGGGCTAAAGATGTGACTTAGATACTTGACACTTGAGTCAGAAGCCTACAGAAGTCTCTTGAGAGTAGGAGCTCCCACGCTAAGCAATGTTGTTCCCAACCTATTGCCAAAATCACTCCCATGTAATTGTGTATTTTTCCTTCTCTGTTATTTATTTTTGGTAATAGAGTTAACTGGACAATAAGGAATGGAGAGAAAAATGAAAAATCAAACTAAAAGAACTGATGGAAGTTATGTTGACCTTTTTTTTTTTCATTGTTACTATAAAAAGAAAATGAAAATCTCAGGACCACCCCCCAAACTCTTTATAGGAAAGAGAAGGTAAAGGCCTCAAACACCTGTGAACAACTGGTCCAACAGATCATTCATTAAGGGAATTCCTTGCTGGCCTCCCATAAGCAAGGACATACAAATTGTAGCTTTGGGTCTGCAAGCTACATCTAGCTACTAAAACTAAAGCCTGTTTGATTTCACAGTAATAATGAATTACAAGTTTATCTTCACAAGTGCAGGACAGAGACAAGATAGGGTCAAACATTCTTCCACTTACCCAGGAATGTCTACATAAGTGATGCTTCTTTCACTGTCTTTTTCTCTTCCAACATTCATCTTATCTTATGTAAAATGTAGATTTTCCAGGGTATCATAAGAAAGTAAGCATTCTTGTCTCACTACTCCCCAACACACACTTTTTAAAAAAAATTTCTCTATGCCTTTAAATGCTGAAACTTCCAAATTCCCTTTTGGAAAAACAGCCACAGTTTTGTCTGTGATTTATGTTTTTCCCAGGTGCATCCTCAACTTTGGCTTAATAAACCTCCATTGATTGAGAGTTTTTGCCTCAGTAACTTAACTTTGGGCCAACATCACTCATTATATATCATCACATATTGACTTAATTTAATTGGTTTAACAATATATCAATATGATATGCTGTTTGAGAGCATGAAAACTGGAACCAGAGTGTCTGGGTTTGAATCCTGGTTCTGCCATTTTATTAGTAGTATGACCTTGGGTAAGTTACCCTCTCTTAGCACCCTTTTCTTATGTGTAAATGGAGCTAACAAAAGTACCTACCTCATAGGCAGTTGTTGTGCAGAGTAAGTCAGCTAACTAATGAAAGATGCTTACAGTGGTGCCAGGCACCATAATTGTGCAATCTTTGACAAATCATCTAACTTTTCTTCCCAACTTCCTCATTTATAAAATAGAAGTGTTAATAATACCAATCTTTCAAGATATTGTGTTAGTGCATAGAGCATGAAATAAATGGTTTGTTGAATGGATAAATAGCCATTTATCCTTTACTATCTGGCTACCTGAGAAGTTCCTTAAAAACAGAAACAGTGTACTTTTGCAACTTTGTGTCACCAGTGTGTCCCTTGAACTTAAGAGTTGTTTAATGAATTGTTGAACTAACAAAGCATACAATTCTTAATTTAACCCTGACAAATTTAAGAGTAATATAATTCCTGAATTGGTTGTGGGTTACATAATAGGATTTTTAAGGTCTCTCCCAAAGCTAAGTTTCTGAGGTTCTGTGGAATATCCAAAGCAGCAATGAAAAGCACCACCATTTCCTGATGCATATCTCCCTGCTCTTAGCTTTTGACCCCTGTGCCAAGGCCTTGAATACCCCGTACCGTCCTCTGCTTCCTTTTTCTGTCATGTCTCTGCCTTCTCCATTCATTCCAGCCAGGAAACTTATGCATATAATTCTTTTATTCTTTCCTTTTTAGCTTTATAGGGAGCTCCTGGAAGTTTTGCTTTTTAATCTTTGTTTCCTTATTGCCTAGGTGAACAAAAGATCTCTGAAAAGGGATTTAGAGGAAAGAGACATTGTTCTAGTGAACAGTTTGAACACCAGGGAGGGGCAGTCTTGGGTGTAAAACCATCGTGTATTCCAGAAAACAAAGAGAGGGGTTCAGGTTTCATAGACAAAGTTCCTGCCCAGGTTCCCCATCAGGTCCATTTATGCAAATGAAAGATGCAAACTTACTTAGTTCTGATTGGTCAATACAGCTGAGCCCTGATCGGTTGACACAGTTAAGCCCTGATTGGTTGATACAGCTGAGCTCTGATTGGTTGGTCATGTTAGTTCTGGAAGTTCCAAAGTTGAACAGAGGTGTGGGTTTTCAGGGGACTCAGAGTACATGTCTGACCTTTAGTCAGCAAATGGCTGTTTGACTCTATTTTAAATTTATCTCTACTTAGCCACTCTATTCATCATGAAGGATTGGCTCTTTTAAATTCACATTTTTTTCACACCTAGCACACTGCAATTTCAAGCCCAACGGACTTGGAGAGCACATGAGGAGTTTACCCAGCCTAGACATGGAAGTAGAATACAGAGAAGGCTTCTGGGTGGAGGTGACATCTAAGCTGAGACCTGGAAGATGAATAGGAGTTAGCCAGGCAAGGGAGGAGCAGGGACACAAACGGTGTTATCTAGGTGGTGGAGGGAACAGTGTATGCAAAGGTTCAAAGTGGTTGAGACAAATTGCATTATTTTTAATTCCTAAGACAAAGCCACACTCTGTCAAGTTAGTATTGGCCATTAATGTCATCCTTAGCATCCTTAGACTAATATGGGAACTCTCTGTACTGTCTGTTCAATTTTTTTTTTGAGACAGAGTCTCACTCTGTTGCCCAGGCTAGAGTGCCATGGCATCAGCCTAGCTCACAGCAACCTCAAACTCCTGGGCTCAAGTGATCCTTCTGCCTCAGCCTCCCGAGTAGCTGGGACGACAGGCACGTGCCACCATGCCCAGCTAATTTTTTCTGTTTTTGGTAGAGACGGGGTCTCGCTCTTGCTCAGGCTGGTCTCGAACTCCTAAGCTCAAACGATCCACCCACCTTGGCCTCCCAGAGTGCTAATCAATTTTTTTTTTTTTTTTTTGTAAAACTAAACCTGTAAAAGTAAAGTCCACTAATTTCTTAATTAAAAAATGCATCTATCCCTAATTACTTCTCCTTCTCAACCTAGTGTCTTTTGGAGAACATCACAGCACTTGAATTGGAATCTAAAAAGACAACACCCTGCTCTTGAATCCTGGGAGGCCCAAGGTGAAGTAGGAGCAGAATCTCATGAATACCAGAAACAAGGAAAATTTGGACCTGTTGAGGTCCAAAGTGAATCAGAAAGAGAAGTGAGTGCTTCAGACACCAGCTGGGGAAAAAAAATCATTTACTCAATGAATATTTTGTAAGTGCCTACTATGTGCCAGGCACTGGTGTAAGGGCTGAAGGTACAGTGGTAAACAAGCAAAGTTCCTGCCTTCATGAGACCCAGGTTCTAGTGTGGGGAGAAAAAAATAAACATGGAAATTTATAGATTGTCAGATGCAGTAAGTGCTATGGAGATAAATATAGCTGGTGGAAAGAAGAGTGTGGCAGAAACTTACAATTGTTCCACAGAATTCATTCCCACTTTCATCTTTTAGAAAAAGGACCCCATCTCAAGTGTTAGTTGGTTATGTGTCCGTGAATTACAGACTACATTTCCCCAACCCCTCTCTACCTCCCCGCCTTGCACCTAAGTATAGCTTTGTGACCAAGTTCAGCCCAGTGGGTTGTGAGTGCAAGTGCTTATGTAATTTCCAGGTCATTTGCTGAAAGATGGAGCTGCTTATCTTGGACTCTTTCTTTCTCTTTCCCACTGGCTGAGAAATACTGATTGAAGAATACTCAGAAGCCAAGAGTAGAAGATGGCAGAGCCCCCAGCTTTAGACTGTTCAATTCTTGACTGTTAAATCAGATGGAAATACATTTCTATCTAGTAGAAGCCACTTTGGTTTTGCACTTCTTTGTTGTAGCTTAGATGGTACCAAATTCAGAGAGCACTGGGGCAAAGTAGGGGGGAGGAGTTTTTTATATAAGGTGGGAAGGCCTCCCTGATATGATGACATTTAAGTAGAAACGTGAAAAAAGGGAGGGAGGGAGCCATGGGACTATTTGGACAAAGACAGGTAGAGGAGTACAGCAAGTGCAAAGGCACTGAGGAAGGATTGAGTCCAGGCTGGTTCAGGACATGTCTGAAACATAGTAAAGAGGAGAGAATTCAGAGGACGTGTGGGTAGCAGATCACATAGGGCCTTACGGGCCCTCTTAGAAAATTCTGTAAATAACCTCTAGCAAAAAGCTGACAGTCCCAAGGCAAGGACAATGGAAGAGAGTCCATGGAAGAGGACAGTGCCTGATGCCTTGTGGGACCAGAGAAAGGAAGAATGCCATCCCCTTCTGCAGCATCTATAAGTTGAATCTGGCTTATATTTATAGGGAATTCCAGAGACAAAGACATTGTGGGGCTCAGAATATACTTGTGGACATATTCCCTTAATCAAACACAGTATTTATAATCAAGTGCTATCTGGGAAGATGTATTTTCCAGAAATTCAGTGGAGATTTAACCCAAGTGATGAGTAATGCCCTACTAAGAAGTGAAAAGACCCCATCATGCCCAGGAACACCTCTACCACAAGAGCTGTGCAGTCACAGAATTATAAGCATTTATCCAATTTTCATTTTACAGACTACGGGAACCCAGAGAAATAAGATGACTTACCCAAGATGACTGAGAAAATTAATGGCAGAGCTGGGAACTAGAATCCAGGTGTCCTGAACCCCTCAGTCTTTCTGTGCTCTGGTTTTCCCATCAGTAAATGGGGATAACAATAGAATTTACCCAGTCAGAAGGGTAATTGGGTCATTATATGCAAGGCACTTGGAACAGAGTCTGGTATGTAGTAAGAGCTATTAATATAAAGTGCCAGCTATTAATCACCTGGGAAAATGCACATGGCACCGGTTTAATACCATTTCCATTACAATCAACTTTAATTCACGCCTGGTACAAAAGATGGTGGTGGATAACTCGTCACAAAACAATTCTAATGACTTTTGGACTGGGTTTGGTTGGGGAATCCATTATTTTATGTCAGCAGCATGTTTTATTTTTTGTAATGATTCTTTGCCTAAAACAGTGTGGGATGAAAAACTGCCTTGATTACACACAAAGCAGATAATCTTTTTGAAGATAATTAATATTAATGCAACCTCTTGTTTATAAGGGACTTTGACCTTTTCAAAGAATTTAGTATCCATTACCTCCTCTGATCTTCATGGCAGTCCTGTGAGGTAAGCAGGGTAGAAATAATTTCCATCATGTTATAGAGAAGGAAATAAATTAATCCCAAAAACACTAAGGGACTCAGTTGAGGTCACGTATCTTTAGTTGATGGTGCCAGACTTTCTTCTTCCAGCTCTGAAGGACTTGGCAACACATGCATCCTCAGGTGATTAATAGCTGGCACTTTATAGCTCTTCCTACATACTAGACACTGTTCCAAGTGCCTTGTATATAATGACTTAATTACTGCTCCTACTAGGTGAATTATATTGTTATCCTTACTGATGAGAAAACTGAGGCACAGAGAGACTGAGCAAGGCCACATAACCTCATAAAGCAGTCAGAGCTGGGACCCAAACGTGCAGGTTGTGTTTAGAATCCGAGCTCTTAGCCATTGCACTATGCTACCTCTCCAGTTAGGATGACTTGGAAGTAATTTTAGGATTCAGGTAGCTCACAGGCACATTTCAAGAGTCTTTGAGATCAGTCCAGATACCCCACGACTTGTATGACTGTCACAAGCCTTTCCTTTTTTTTTTTTTTTTTTTTTTGAGACAGAGTCTCACTTTGTTGCCCGGGCTAGAGTGAGTGCCGTGGCGTCAGCCTAGCTCACAGCAACCTCAAACTCCTGGGCTCAAGTGATCCTTCTGCCTCAGCCTCCCGAGTAGCTGGGACTACAAGCATGTGCCACCATGCCCGGCTAATTTTTTCTCTATATATTTAGTTGGCCAATTAATTTCTTTCTATTCTTAGTAGAGACGAGGTCTCGCTTTTGCTCAGGCTAGTCTCGAACTCCTGACCTTGAGCGATCCTCCCGCCTTGGCCTCCCAGAGTGACAAGCCTTTCCTTTGATGTGTATGGCCACTTGGTCTTATTATCCACTTACATGATAGAGAGATGTGATTTATCTGTGTGGGGTAGAGGAAGTGTCATGCATTGCAACAGCTCCTTTGGCATCAGTGTTGAACGTTTTTACAAGCAGGAGTGAACTGTCTACTTTTCTGAAAAAGAATCAATGCTAAGCAGTCATCACTTCACTCTCTTTTTCTTTAATTCATTAATAATATGGAGGATTGTAGTAGACATGTTGTTTTCATCTATTGCCCCCCCCCCACTTTTTTGGGTAACATTACATCAATTATCTTTTAGGAAATTCCCCTTATGTTCATTTTGAATCCATGAGGTTTTGGTACTTACACACCTCCTGTTTCCAGGGTTGGATGTAGGACCCAGGTCTAGATGAGAGTGAGTGTATCCCCCTGGGGAAAAAAGTGATTGATTCAAGGATAGGTATGTGATCCTAGTTAGTCCAATGAAAGTGGAACCTAGGACTTTTACTGGAACTATTGGGAAACAGAAACGCTCTTTCTACCTAGTGACTAAGGCATTAGAGTAAAAGCTGGAGGCTGCTGGTGGACTTACACAACAATGAAGCTAAGACAGACAAAAATAGAGCCAAGAGAGGGAGAGAACTGAGTCCTGATGACAAATTTTGGGCATCTAGATCTAGCTCTGTCTACGTTTTGTCTTTTCAATAACACAAGCCCATAAATCCCATTGAGTGTTTAAGCAAGTCTGAGTTGGATTTCTGTTGCTTGCAACCTAGATTAATTTTTTTGATTAATTAATTGTTCTGATTAATACAGGAATAATTCATATATCAGACTTTCTGCCTCACCTGGAAACTTGGAAGCTTACTGTATTAGTTATCAATTGCCATGATAAAGCAGCATAAAAAACCACCACAGTGGCATGCAACAAGTCTATAGTTAGCTGGGTGGTTCCGCTATTCTGGCTTGGTCTTTGATGATCTTGGCTGGGCTTGTTCATATGTCTGTGGTCAGCTGACAGACTGGCTAGGGGCTGACTAACCTAGCACAGCCTTGGCTTAGATGACTTGACTACTCATCTCTGCTTCACCTGGTCTCTCATCATCCAGCAGACTAGCCTGGGCTTTTCTCATGGCAAGGTAGGGTTCTGAGAGAGACTAGCAGAGTGCAGGGTCTAAGCTCAGAACAATCACACCACCACTTCCACAACATTCTATTGGGCAAAGGAAGTCACAAGGACAGCTCGTATTCAAGGATGGGGAAATGGTTTCCACCTCTCTATAGGAAGAGCTGCAAATTCCCATTGCAAAGAGTATGGCTACTACAGGGAGGAGTTTTGAATTAGAGCCATTTTTGCAGTCAGTCTGCCATAGTCATCCTTGTTCCCTTTATTAAATGATGGTGGTAAAGAGATAAAATGAGCAAATGGGTACTGGAACTTAAGCAGGTGCTCACCAAACCACAGATTACTTCAGTGCATCAAGCATGCTGTGATGCTACCTTATCCTTATCCCACTCACTTAGCATATTTTTTTAAAAGTTGGAAATAGACACAGATACCCTGTTCAGAATGAGACTTTAGAGGTCATCTGGCACAACCTCCACCTTTTTCAGAAGAAAGAACCAGGCCCCAAAGCTAGAGGACTTGCCTACGGCCATACAGTAAGTGAGTGGCAGAGGCAGGTCCAGACCCTTACCTGGTGACTCCCAGTGCAGCAGGCTTTCCATGATCCTGTGCTGTTCTCTTCTCACACCAAGGCAGGACACTGCAGTGGCTACATGCCTGCACTTTGGAGTCAGTCAGCCTGGGTTCTAATCCTGGCCTTGTCACTTACTAGTTATGAGACTTTGGGCAAATAATTTAACCCCTAAACGAATGATGGTAATAGTGCTAGGGCCTCACAGGTTTGTTGTGAGGGTTATATGAGAAGAGGTGAATAAAGTACATAGAAAGTGCTCAATACATTATAGCTATTATGTTTTCTTTAAAAATGTAGCATTTTTCTACTTGGCTTATTTAGTCTGGGTTTAGGAGCTTAGGAGAACTGAAAATTCATAATACCTAAGTATTTAGGTGACAAAGATTAAATTGACTTTTTACGATTATGCTGGAGTATAATTCCACATTTTCCTTTAAGAAGAGATGTTTGTAGTCTGGTTCATTTGTTTCCTAACAAACATTTACTGAGTGTGTGCCTTGAGCCAGGAATTGTAGTAGTTTTTGCTATTGCTGCAACATACTACCACAAACTTAGTGGCTTAAAGCAACATATGTTCCAGACATTGGAAGTTTAAAATGGATCAGTGGGGCTGCATTCCTTCTGAAAGCTTAAAAGGACAATCTGTTTCCTTGCTTTTTCCAGCTTCTAGAAGCTTCTGGGATTCCTTGGCTCATGGCCTGCATCACTCTGGTCTCTGCTTCCACCATTGCATCCGGTCCCTGGCCTTCCATTGTCTCATTGCCTTCTCTGAGACTCTTGCCTGACTCTTACAGGCCTCTTCGTATGGCTTGTGCTTCCTTACAGCATGGTGGCCTCAGGATGGTCAGATATGGTGGCTCAAGGCCCCAAGAATGAGTGTTCTCAGCAAGCAGGACAGAAGCTACATGGCCTTTTATGAACTCACCTTCGAAGTCATATAGCTTTATTTCCACCATACTCCATGGGTGGAAGCAATCATAGCCCACCCAGATTCCAGAGGAAAGGACATAGGCCACATCTCTTGATGAAAAGAATATCAGAGGATTTGCAGTTACGGTTTTAGAAAGCCCCAGTAACTTCTCACACGTGAGTTTTTTCAGTAGTCACTGTGTTCCCTGGCCATTTCACCTGCCTTGGGATGGTGGAGGTCTCTGAGGTTGGCAGTGGTTTCCCACAGGCTTCTAAGTTGGATGGCAGCAGCTCTCTGGCTCAAGGCGATGAAACTAAAAACTAGTGGGGATCCCCCTGAACTTTGCTTTCTCAGGCCTTTCCACCAGTTCTACGAGCACCTAATTTCCTGTATCTACTTGAAATACCTAAAGTGGTACCTGTTTGCCCCACCAGAAGCTGACTGATAAAAACTCCAAAGTCTGCTCTCCTAACTGCCTCTCACATCATTCTAAATCTTCACCACCTTTCTCATGCTCCCAGCCTCACACCCCACCACACACCCACACATCCAGCACACCCTCAGGAGGACAACGCTGCCTCTCGTTGCTCACGAAAAAGATTGTTAGCCATGTGAAGCTCAATTATCCTCTCTACCCAACTGGAGCTACATCTACCCATTTTTTTCCTTCTGCTCCATGTTAGATAAAGAATTCATCAGTATTTCTGGGGAAAAAATAGAGATAAACTTTTTGATATGGTACATGACACCCTTCATTTATCTTTTCAACCTAACTTTCTGCCATGTCTTCATATGCACCTATATTAATTGTGATAGATTAACTACTTTAACAAATAGATTCATAAAATAGGTGGAATTGTTGCTGTAACAAAAAGATCCAAAGGTCTATAATGGCTCAAATACAATAAAAGTTTATTTCTTGGTCAAATAATAGTGCCAGGCAGGCAAATAATCAATGGGACACACCTTCTCTACTTAGGGACTCAAATTAATGGAACAGCAACCATTTTCAACACATGCTTTCCAAGGTCACCCCTTGCAGGCATCCAAAGGGGGAAAAGCATATGGAGGATGGATATATGTGGGTTATGTCTGGAAATGGTGCACATCCCTTCTGCCCTCATTCCTTCAGCTAGAATGCAGCCATATGGCTATACCTACCTGCAAAGGAGGCTGGGAAATGTAGTCTAGCTGTGTTCCAGGAAGAGGAGAAAATGAGTTTTGGTGAATGAATAGCTAGCAGTCTGTGCTATTGTGCCTTAAACCTTAGCAAACTTATTTAATTTTTAGATGGTTCAGTTTTGTCATTTCTAAATTGAGGATAATAATGACACCTCCTTCATAGGGTTTCTGTAATATTAATTGCATTAATACTATAAAAACCTTAGAACGTTGCCTGGCTTTTAGTAAGCATCCCATCCAAGTTATCTGTTATTATTATTCTTATAATCCCTAGAGATTCAGTTTATATGTTACTTCCTCATGTGAATTCTTTCTTTTTCCTTATTCTCTTCCTGCCTATTCTCTCTACCAGAGTTATATTGTAGCTGTCTTTTTTTCTGGTTGGTCCCTCCTCTGCATACTTCTTGAGGGCAAGGATTGTGTTTAGTTATTTTTATTTTTATATCTTAGGTACTTAGCATAGTCTCTGGAATCTTATAGTTACTCACTAAATATTTGTCAAAGGAGGAAAGGAGGAAGCAATGGAGGAAGGAAGGAAGGAAACCCACATATCTTGCCATGGGCAGAGTCATGAAAGACCACCCTGGTAAACTGCACATCAGCTTTGGTAGTTACCAAATCCCAGGTCCCAGAGGGTCACTGGATACTGAACTCCTACCAGCTTAGGGAGCAACGCTGTCTATATGCCTTCCATGCCCTGTATTGGACACTTCTTGAGCACCACCTCACATTCTCTTGACTTGCCTTGACTCCAGCCACTGCTGCAGCACCTGCTGCTGGATAGATGAACCTACATTCCTTCACCTGGCTGCTGGATCTCATTCTGCCTCATCTCAAGGCTGCTCTTATTCCATGTCTTCAGGCATTTTCAGGAATGTGTTTTGACTTTCACATATACAAATGTGCGCATGCAAGGGAGTTGGCATCTCATGGGGCAACTTATCCACTGCAGGATGGGAACTAGTGGATAAATGTACCTCTCTTCTGACTCTTGGGCAGATGATTCTGAAAGGGTAACAACTTGTCCCAGCTTTCGAGGGACCTGAGTTTTCCCTGGGTTAGTGCCAAATGTCCCATGTTGCTGTTGGTCCTCTGTCGCTTCTGAAATGCATTCTACAAGACTCCTCAGGGGGTCTCAGTGGGCTCAAGTCCCAGTTGTCCACAGTTTAATAACATACACTTCTGCCTTTCCCTGCTTGCCTGGGATTACATCCCCAAATAAACTCCTTTGGTGTAAGCCTGAGGGGTCTTGGGCTCTGCTTTCTGTGGGGAATCTAGCTGCTGTTTGACTTGGGCAGTGCTAAACTTATCTGCGCAGTGATAAATGTTTTCAGCTCTAGGAAAATTTAAAAGGCAGAGGCAGAGGAAAGGATTCAGGGCTCCCAACAGCCAAATTATCACCTTCCTGATGTTGCTACCAAGTTGATCTGGAAGATATGGTACTATTCAAATAGTATCATGAAATATTTATTATAAGGTTTAATTGCTTAAACAGCTAGGTGTTACAAAGGACTGCAGACAGACCGGAAACTTAACTTTTAGTCCCACTTTTAGTACTTAAATTCCTATGTGATCTTTGACATATTTTTTCTCCTTTGGCTGAGGTTTCTCCATCTGTAAAATGAGGAGGTTGGACTACTTCCTTTTGGATTTTACCAGTTATCCTATCTTGGGTATTGCATTTACTCCTGGGGACAGTAGCTTGAGGGGTGGGGGAGCCCAGTGAGAGCAATAAACCTGGTGGTTAGGGAGGGACAGAGCCAAGGGTTCAAGCCCCTATCACTAGTTGAGTACTTGCTGCTAGAAGATTTTATACATGACTCACAGTAGACCATGAAGAAGCCTAGGGAATGTCATTTCCCTGATGACATTCTTGAGATTTAACAATCTCAACTCCTCTTTCCACAGTACCAACTAGACAAGATTTCAGGGCCAGGCCAAGAATATTTGACTCAGATTTAGAAAGGACCTTCCTGATTACTGTAGGACTTGAGGCCATGACCATCACAGCCAGTGGGGTACTGCTCCCACCTGCTTGTAAGAGCTGGTTACTAAAAACTCAGGATTGTTTCAAGCCAAACAACCATTGGTAGCTTAAATCAGCCATCGGGAAAGTACTGACACCACAGAAATCAGCAAATGCTACAAATCTGGGTTCTCCCTCCCTCCACCCCTCTCTGAACAGATTTACCAGCACATCACTGCACCCCGCTTTGAACAATGGGAACTACTTCTCCACGACTGTGGCTAAATTAAACATGTGTGTCTTAAAATGAATTTTCTTCCTCCCCTGCTTTTTGGTTTGTGGACACAAAGAGCACAGTCATTAAATGCTGTTTTTCCTTCTTCCTTGTCAGTAGCTTTCCTTACAGGATCTATGAATCTGAAAGACACAAATTCCTCTAGAGGTCTTGGCAGGATCCCACAGCCCCGAGCTCTGCAGGTTCTGACAGGGGCTCTGGGCCCTGCCAGGAAACTCCCAGAACCACATCAAGGTGTTTGTGCTGCTGCTTCAAGGGAGGTTGTCCTCATGACAAATGGGAGTTTGCCTATTTGGGGGATTTGGGATGTTCTTTAAGAATTTCAGGAGCCTGCTTAGGACCCTTGCTTTGTTACGTGGTAGCTCTGTGACTGGACACGTTGCTTAACCTTGTTGAGCTTCCTTATAAGTTGAATGGATAATACACCCTTCAGAGGGTTTATGGGTTTGCCATGAAGCTCAGGGAGCTTAAGCCTTGAGATACCTCATGGGTACAGGCCTCTCACAGGAGGGCCTTAAACATGATGTGTTTCTAATTTTGTAGTCGAAAAGACCTCCACCCCATCATCTCAAAGTGAATAATCTTCAGAGCCTCTCAAACCTTGGATCAAACCATGGGAACGAATCACCTGACATGTGAAGCGCTTAGCCCAGGGTCTGGCCCTCCATTACCGCACGTCCCACATCATCTTTCCTCCACTCCCTGAACATCAGTGCCCATCTGCATGTGCTCACAGTTTGCTTTTCTCCTTCCTATAACGTTGGCTTCTTGCCAACCACTCACCGCTTGCCTCCGCCTGTCTTACTCTGTAAGGTGCAGTCTGCGATTCCTCACTGTGCCCCTTTGAACGGTGGTGAGACCATGTCTGGTGATTATGTTCTTCACAGAAGTGGCGTGACAGCAAGGAGAAATCGTAAATAGATTGCCTGAAGTTCCTTGGTGTGAGGGGGAACAAAAGTCATATTAATACTTAACAAAACCTCCAAAAGGACAGGAAAACAAAAGGTAATTCAGGGAGACAAAGCTGTGATATGTTGCCAGTTGTTAAAATAAAAGGCCAATTGTCAGCCGACTATGATGTAAAGAGGCTTCCCTTAAGAGCATGTGTATCTCAGAATTATGAAAGGGCTCTAAGTTACCCTAATAATGTGCCTTTACCACAAGCAGAGAGAATGAAATCCACGTTTAGTCTGAAAAGACGCAGCACTTTGCACTGCAGTTGTAACAAGAATCTCACAGCCCTTTGCCTTAACTCAGGATAAGTAAAGGGGGTAAGTGGAATGTTTGTCTGCCTGACACTGCACTCCTTCCTTGACCTGTAAGAAAGAAACTTGGCTTAGATGCACTTAGGTGCAGACATTCTTGAGGGTCTATTGTGCAAGGTCCATGAATTGTGATGAGTAAAACCAGGTCTTTCTATTATGCCACGCTAGAAGTTGGGCAGCCAAGTGGAAGGAGTGTGATCACTGGGATCAAATGAATCTCATTGAATCCTGGCTCTCCTTCGTACTGGGTATATGATTTAGATTATTTATATAACCTTTTTTAAAAAAAATTTCAGCATATATGGGGTACAAATGTTAAAGTTATGTATATTGCCCTCGTCCCCCCTCCCTCCTCAAGTCAGAGCTTCAAGCGTGTCCATCCTCCAGATGGTGCGCATCGCACTCATTATGTATGTATATACCCATCCCCTCCTCCCCCCCCATCTGCCCAACACCCGATGAATGTTATTCCTATAAGTCCATTTAGGTGTTGATCAGTTAATACCAATTTGCTGGTGAGTACATGTGGTGCTTGTTTTTCCATTCTTGGGATACTTCACTTAGTAAAATGTGTTCCAGCTCTAGCCAGGAAAATACAAGAGGTGCTATTATCACCGTTGTTTCTTATAGCTGAATAGTATTCCATGGTATACATAAACCACATTTTATTAATCCACTCATGTATTGATGGGCACTTGGGTTGTTTCCACATCTTTGCAATTGTGAATTGTGCTGCTATAAATATTTGAATGCAGGTGTCTTTTTTATAGAGTGTCTTTTGTTCTTTTGGGTAGATGCCCAGTAGTGGGATTGCTGGATCAAATGGTAGATCTACTTGTATCACTTTAAGGTATCTCCATATTGCTTTCCACAAGGGTTGCACTAGTTTCCAGTCCCACCAGCAATGTAGGAGTGTTGCTGTCTCTCCGCAGCCACGCCAACATTTATTGTTCTGTGACTTTTTAATAAAGGCCATTCTCACTGGAGCTAAGTGATATCTCATTGTGGTTTTGATCTACATTTCTCTGATTAGAGATGTTGAGCATTTTTTCATATGTTTGTTAGCCATTGTTCTGTCTTCTTTTGGAAAGTGTCTGTTGATGTCCTTTGCCCACTTTTTGATAGGGTTGTTTGGTTTTTTTTCTTGCTGATTTTCCTGAGTTCTAAATAGATTCTAGTTATCAGCCCGTTATCAGAGGTGTAGCTTGTGAAAAGTTTCTCCCATTCTGTAGGTTGTCTGTTTGCTCTTGTGACAGTTTCTTTGGCTGTGTAGATGCTTTTTAATTTGATACGGTTCCATTTATTTATTTTTGTTGATGCTGTGATTGCCTTTGGGGTATTCTTCATAAATTCTTTGCCTAGGCCAACATCTAGAAGAGTATTTCCAACATTTTCCTCCAGAATTCTAATAGTTTCACATCTAAGGTTCAAGTCTGTTACCCAGCGTGAGTTGATTTTTGTGAGAGGTTAAAGGTACATACACATACATAGATTTTTTTTTAAAGATTAATAACTGTTTAAAGAAAAATTAACAAGTATTTGGGGTTAAAATACACGAGAAATGAGGTATGAGACAAAGACCACAAAGGGTAAAAAGGAAGTAAATAGGATAATACTACTGAAAGTTTATTACATTGTCTATGAATAAGTATGTTATTATTTGAAAATGCTATGATAAGTTAATTATACATATTATAATCTCTAGGCTCATCAAAAAACACCACAAAAAAGTACAGCTTAAAAGTCAATAAAGGAAATACAGTGTAATACTCAAAACACTCAAATACTCAACCCCAAAGCAGCACAAATAAATCTCATCGGGATAAAGAGAAATCTACACATAAATACATTAGAGTAAAAGATATCTTAAAAGCAGTTAGCTCAAAATAGACTTGCCTCAAAGGTCTGGCAAATTGACAAATGAATTTTCAACAGCATTAGTAGTTGAAGACAGTGAATGCTTTTCAATGTTTTAAAGGATGAAAACTGCCAACCAAGACTTCCATACACCATGAAAAAGTTCTTCATGAATATTTTAGATAAACAAACTGAAAGGTTTCCACCAGCCGATCCTCACTAAAACAAAATAACAGTAACTATGAAGACTGTTTTTTAACAGAAAAAATTTATTCCAATAGAAGTTGAGGGACATAAGAAAAAAATGCAAAAGAGATCTAATCTGGCCAAAATGGCTATGAACAAACAAAAAGTTTGAGGATTTGCACCAAGCAAACTTTTCCAGGAATCAGTAGTGACAACTGCACTCAAAATTACTTCAAAAAATAAAAAGGCTAACTAGTCATTTCTAGACCACTCAGCAATTAGTTATAGAGCATAATGTATGGAAAACATCATGTATACTCTCCAGTGAATTTTGGATAAGGAGAATTTCACATAAAAGTCAGAATTATGTTCAAGAGCAACTGAAGCAGAACTGTAGAACAGGTTAAATTGTTTGAACTTGCTCCTAAATTTTTCTCCTTCTTTCTAGAGATTTTCTCTCTACCAAGATGCCCAAAGGCTGTGGTTCTGAAAGACAAGCAAATGGTGTCGACACTGAAATTTGACACAGTAATAATAGCACTTCCAAAGGTGGTTGTGAGGATTACGTGAAACAATGTCAGGTGCTTACCAGAGGGTCAGGTGTTTAATTAATTGCCAATTATGTTGGTTTATAAAAAAATAAAATTTAAAAAAGCAAGGAAATAGTTATCATAGAATTCAAGATTCATTTTCTCTGAGTGATAGGAGGGATGAGACTGAGGAGGGGCACACAAGGGCTTCAAAGGTACTCGTAATTATCATTTCTTAAGCCAGATAGGGGATATGGTGGTGTTTGCTTTATCAATATCACCTAAGTCATACATATATTATGTACATTCTTTTGATTATATAAAAAGAAAGATTTTTAGTTTTTTTTAAGACAAGGTCTCACTTTGTTATCCAGGCTAGAGTACAGTGGCATCATCATAACTCACTGCAGCCTACAACTCCTGGGCTCAAGTGATCCTCCTGCCTCAGCCTCCTGAGTAGCTGGGACTATAGGCACATGCCACCACACCTAGCTAATTTTTAAATTTTTTGTAGAGATGGGGTCTTGCTATTGCCCAGGCTGGTCTTGAACTCCTAGGCTCAAGTGATCTTCCTACCTTGGCCTCCCACGGTGCTGGGATTACAGGCGTGAAATTAAAGTTTTCTACAGTGTACAAGGTCCTATGTGTCCTATCTTTCCTTTCCTCTCTGATCTTACTTTTTACCAGGATTTCCCTAAGTCACTTCTCCCTAGCTTCAATTTCCTCAAAACTGTTTCTAGAACATGCCTCAGAGTGTTTGTATTTGCTGTTCCTTCTACCTAGAATGTTCTTCCTCCAGATTTCTATCTTGCTCCCTCATTTAATTCAGGACTTTCCTCAAATATCACCTTTTGGAGCATCATTCCCTAATCAATCTATAACCCATTCCTTTCTTATCTGTATCGCCCTGTCCTCAAAAATTGCTGAGTTTCTCTCTGAGCATATACCTGAGAAATACTACTCAAATATTGACATTTTATTATAAAATATACTTTAAAAATCACACTTTTTAGTATTGGTATCATTGTCTTAATTCATGCCAAACAGGCAGCAATCTATGCATTACTTTTATACCATCAATACAAATATCTGCTAATACTATGAGTATGGACCCCACAGACCCCTTGAGAGGGTCTTGGGGCTTCCAGGGATCTGCTGACCACACTTTGAGAACTGCAGTTTTATTCAAACAGTATTTTCCCTGAAGGTGATTTTTAACTATTTCCGCTTTTCTAGTTCTATGGACTAGTTATCTTTCATAAAATTCATTAAACACACACACACACACACACACACACACACACACACACACACACACTGAGTGAAACAAAGTAAGGGCTAAATAAATGACTCACCTGGAACTTGTTCATTTTCTGCTGTTCTTGGGAAAGGGTAGAAACTATGAAGCCAGAGCAGGGAAAGTTGGAAGACAGAAGTCATAACAGACCTTATCTTGCAGCTCCAGGAATCACCTGTGAGAAATTTCCAAACAACATTTTAGTCAGATATATACCACTAGGAAAATGTCCCTATGACCCATCAGAAGGATTAGGAAGGAACATGATAAAATAGTACCCACCTGTCCACTGGTGACTCTCAAATAAATCATGATGAACCTAGGACATTTCTGAGGGAATCTAAACATTTCTTTCCTATTGGCTGTTTTGAAAATTATGAGTCTGTTTACTAAACAATACAAAAGAAATAAAGAAAACAAATATCCAGTAGTAGCATATTATTAAGAAGCAGGTGTTAACATATCCAAAGTATGGAACCCTATGCTGACCTTAGAAGTGATGCTGAAAGAAATATTTATTGAATACATAAAAGCTGTTTTAAGTTATATCATGATTTTTCCTATGAACAATATAAACCCCACAGGTTGTAAAGTCTTTTTCAAAGCTTTCAAAAATAAAATTTTTCTTCTCCCTAAATTGAAGTTTCTCAAAAACCACTTCTCCAAGAACCTTTCTCTGACTTAAATATGATATAGCAAACCTGGAGACTTCAGTTCTACCCTAGGATCTACTATTAACAAACCTAGTGATTATCTTAGTTTCAATGATTTATTTTTAAAATGAAGAGGAATTAGATAATCTTGAACAAACCTTCATGTGCCATTATGATTCTATAAGTCTTCACACAGAGCCACAAATCCAGACAGGGTACTTGGAATTCACTGTACCCTTGAAACTTGGGCTGAGCCTAAGGTAAAATTTAATTAGATCTTGATGAACTCTGACATGGCCATCTAATCTGTTGCTATGACACAAATACAGCTTCGAAAATAATAGTTTGGCACCATAATTCCCAAACAGGTACTTTATGTATATAGCAAAAGACAACCAGATGCCTTAATCCTGAGTTCCTATTCATGAGCAGCAGAAACCATAAAGGGCATCCAAATAGGAATGGAAGAAGTCAAGTTATACTTGTTTACAGATAACATAATCATACATTTAGAAAAACCTGAAGACTTTGCCAAAAAATGGTTAGAACTTATAAAAGAATTCAGTAAAGTTGCAGGACACAAAATCAAGATACAAAAATCAGTAGCATTTCTACACTAACAGTGAAAAATCTGAAAAAAATCAAGAAAGTAATCCTATTTATAATAGCTACAAAAATTATTACCTAGAAATAAATTTAACCAAATAAGTGAAAGATCTCTACTATAAACTATAAAACTATAAAACACTGATGAAAGAAGTGGAAGAGGACACAAAAAAATGGAAAGCTATCCCATGCTCACGGATTAGAAGAATTAATGTTAAAATGCTCATACTACTCAATCTACAGATTCAATGCAATTCCTATCAAAATGCCAATGATATTCTTCACAGAAGTAGAAAAAATAATCCTAAAATTCATATGGAACCACAAAAGACCCTAAATAGCAAAAAAAATCTTGAGCAAAAAGAACAAAGCCAGAGGCATCACACTACCAGACTTCAAAATACACTGTAAAGCTATAGTAACCAAAACAGCACGGTGCTAGCATAAAAACAGACACATAAACCAGTGGAATGGAATAGAGAATCCAGAAATAAATCCATGCTTTTATAGCCAACTCATTTTCTACAAAGGTGCCAAGAACATACATCGGGGAAAGCACAGTCTTTTCAACAAATGGTGTTGGGAAAACAAGACATCCATATGGAGGAGAGTAAAATTAGACCCTATTTCTTACCATATACAAAAATCAATTCAAAATGGATTAAAAATTTAAATCTAAGACTGGAAACTCTGAAACTACTAGAAGAAAACACTGAAGAAATGCTTTAGAACATTGGTCTGGGAAAAATTTAAGGGGCAAGATCTTAAAAGCACAGGCAACAACAGCAAAAATAGACAAATGGGACCACATCAAATTAAAAAGCTTCCGCACAGCAAAGGAAACAACCAACAGAGTGAAGAGATAACATAAAGAATGGGAGAAAATATTTGCAAACTACCCATCTGACAAGGGACTGATAACCAGAATATATAAGGAACTCAATTCAATAGCAAAAAAATAAATAATCCAATTTAAAAATGGGCAAATTTTCTCAATAGACATTTCACCAAAGTCATACAAATGACCAAAAAAAAAATGCTCTATAAAAAATGCTCTATAAAAAAAAAAAATGCTCAAAATCACTCATCAGGGAAATGCAAATCAAAACCACAATGAGACATCATCTAACCCCAGTTAAAATGGCTATTATCAAAAAGACAAAAAATAACAAATGTTGGCAAGGATGCACACTCACACATACACTGTTGGTGGAAATGTAAATTAGTACAGCCATGATGGAAAACAGTATGGAGGTTTCTCAAAAACCAAAAAATAGATCTACCACATGATCCAGCAATCCTACTGCTAGGTATATAGTCAAAAGAAATCAGTACATCAAGAAAATATCTGCACTCCCATGTTTATTGCAACACTATTCACAATAGCTAAGGTATGGAAGCAACCTAAGTGTCCATCAACAGATGAATGAAGAAATATAGTATATATATACAATAGAGTACTAGGAAAGAAAATCCTGTCATTTGCAGCAACATGGATGGAATTGGAGGACATTACATCAAGTGAAATAAGCCAGGCACAGAAAGACAAATATCACATGTTCACATTCACGTGTGGAGCTAAAAAAGGTTGATCTCATGAAGATAAAGAGTAGAATGGTTACCAGAGAAGGGAGAAGATAAGGAGGAGGGGGGCGATAAAGAGAGGTTGGTCAATGGGTGCAAAAACAGGGTTATATAAAAATGAATAAGTTCTAGTGTTCGATAGCACAGCATGAAGACAATACTTAATAATTTATTGTATATTTCAAAATAGATTTGTAATGTTTCTAACACAAAGAAATGATGAATGTTTAAGGCGATGGATATGCTAATTACCATTTGATCATTACACATTGTATGCATGTATCAAAATATCACATGTACCCCATAAATATGTATAATTATGACCTATCAAAAAAATAGAATAAAAAACAGCAGAAACCACTTCCAGCCAGCTTGGTGCTCACAAAATGCCTAACTAATAAGCTCAGATATCACCAGCCAGTCAGAGACATTATATCTATCACCAACATAATATGGAGCATGAATAAATTGCAGTTTTCACCTTTTAAAAAAAGTCTGTCCCATTACCCTCTTTAGAAACTAACTTCTGGCCTAGACAGGATTTCCAGCTTCTCCAGTAAAATTTAAAATTGAGGGCTCAAATTGTGGTTTCTATTTACACGTTTAACAGTTCCCTGAGAAGATAGAGACAGTTTGGAGGACGCTGGATGGATGGCCTTAAATAACATTTTGGCTCACGGGTTCTGAGGACTCCCCCTGGCATTTTCGGAAATAGAACACCGCAGGGAAGATCAGGTTCAGTACACTCCACAACTGTGTTCTGGCGGTGCCCAGGAACAACTGCTGTCTAAATACAAGCCCAAACTGAGGGTGTGGGAAAGAGTAAAACAAGTGAGAATTTAAGTCCCACCTGCTAATATTGGGCAAACTAATCTCTGAAGGTTTAGTACTCTCATTTATTAAAATGCAGGTGGTTAAAGGGAAAGGTAGGTTGTGACGATTCAATGAACCAATAATGAACACAGCATACCTTGTAGTAATAAAAGCTGCTCACCTTTACTGAGTCCTTTACCATGCTTTATAATCACTACCCCACTCGATACAGCAGGCGACCCTAAAGGTCACTACCACCAGGTCACAGAGGAGTATCCGAGCCGCACTGACACCGTCTGCAGACGCGGGGCCCCAGCCCAGGCCCTGCGGCTGTCCAGCCGGCGTCACCAGCGGCCGAACACGGCGGGGGCCGGCCACGTCACCGGGCCGCTCCCGCCCGGAGCCCCGCTTTCCCGGTCGCCCCAGACCTCCTCGGGCTGCCCCTCGGGAGGGTCGCGGAAACACAGCTTCTAGAGACGGACGCGAGTGCGGACGGCCGGCTCGTCGCCAGGGCCGCTCCCCACCCGGTACCCCCGCGTGCGCCTCTCTCGCCGATGCCGAGACCCTTTCGCCCGGCCCCGACCAGCCCGCAGAGCCTTCGACACACCTGCAGGGGCTCGGGCTCGGCCTGTGCTCCCAGCCCGCTCCGAGCCCAGGCCCCGCCCTTTGCGGGACCGCGGAGATCCAGCGGGTGCGCAGGTGCTCCCCCTGAAGCCGGAGACAAAACGCCAACGCCTGCAAGGAGCCGGCACTGCCCCTGCGGAGAGCGCGCCTCCGCCCCACTGCAAAACTACGTTTCCCAGAAGCCCCGGCTCCTGCGCCGCCTCGGACAGCGTCTGGGGTTGGGCTCCCCCTGGCGGCACGCCGGGCTGCTGCTGCGTACCCGGAGGCGCGTGCGTCCCGCGCAGGGACGACTGGGTGGACCCGTGATGTGGCGGGAGGAACGTCCGTGGGTAATTTAATTAAAATATTTGGAACTAAGTACGTACAGGAGTGCATTCAAAGAATAATACCCCGGAAGAGCTGACTTTGTCTTGGGAATGCTAGCTTTGAAAATTGTGCAAATGGTACATGAAACATGTAACAATCTAGAAAACGTGTAAGCTGAAACAGAGGACGAGCGCCACATATGTCAATTCTCAAAAGAAAAAACGCTTAATGTTATGTATGCATTCTTCTCAGATTTTTACACAGATTTTGTCCTAATGGTGTTGAATATCATGGTTATCATTTCTCTAGGGAATATATACAGTCCCCCTCCTTATCCGTGGAGTCCATGTCCGTGTATGCAACCAGCCTTGGATAGAAAATATTTGGGGGGGAAATTGCATATGTATGGAACATGTACTAACTTTTCCCCTTGTCATTATTCCACAAACAATACAGTGTAACAACTATTTACATAGCATTTACACTGTATGACGTTTATAAATAATCTAGAGATGATTTAAAGTGTATGGGAGGATGCATGTAGGTTACATACAAATACAAGGCCATTTTATATTAGGGATTTGAGCATCTTCAGATTTTGTTATGGGGGAGGTCCCAGAATCAATCCTCCACAGTTATCGAGGCATGACTTTACTGAATATGTAAAATAAATTACATGATTTCTTGGTTCAATGACTATATGACATCAATTAACTCTTATGTCGACCATAGAAATGAGTTTCCATTCAAAATAGTTTCAAAAATATTAAATTTTCGTAATAAAATTTAATTTAAAACATGTAGAATCTATATAGAGAAAAATATGTACACAGACACATAGGATATGTATATATATATATAAACACTTTTCTGGATGGGAGGTTGGGGAAATAATAAAGCTTTTTTTGCCAATTCATAAAATTCTCCCCACAGATGGAAAAAAGAACAAAACCGTTTTATTATTGAATAAACATTAAACCAGACTGTGAGGAGCATCACAGGCAATCCACTAATGAGATTGCAAAGACAGAAAGAAATATCACATTTTTATATAGCCAGGCAGGTACAACTCATCGCATTTTCTCAAGATAAAAGATAACTTGTCCTCAAGTAATTATGCTACACATAATTCATCCTATATTCACCTGGTAATTGGGATAAACATCTGTGTTAGTTAATTTGCTTTATCCAAATGAAAAGTAAAGCTTCTTGTATCTCTATGATAAGAAGATAGTTACACATGTAGCCAGGAACCTGGGAGTTTACCACAAAGACAGAGAGAATGGGGTGCAATCTTCCTTGATGTTCGCCTTTCAAAGACATAGCTCAAGGTCATTAGGAAAGACCTTCCTGGGTTGTAAAACTAGCAATAAGCTTGCTTATTTTTTAGAAAGATTTGCTAAATCCTAAAGGTTTAGAGGAAGGATTTACACTTGGAAGTTTTCTCAAAGAAATGCTCTAAGAAAAGAGAAGTAGAAAAGGTCTTTTTTTCCTTTTTGCAAGAGGGAAAATACAGTCTTTTATTTTTATATTTATCCTTATAGAAAACTCTATAAAATTTAACACAATTTCAATGAAAACCTCAATAAAAATTTTTGATGTAGAGGTTGGTTTTGTTTTACTTGACTAAACAAATTTTACCTTCCTCAAGACATAACTTTGGAAAATAGCCAGGAACATTTTTGAAAATGCAAATTATGAAAGTAATTTAGGCCAGGTGCGGTGGCTCATGCCTGTAATCCTAGCACTCTGGGAAGCCGAGGTGGTTGTCGTTTGACCTCAGGAGTTCGAGACCAGCCTCAGCAAGAGTGAGACCCCCGTCTCTACCAAAGTTAGCAGGGCATGGTGGCACATGTCTGTAGTCCCAGCTACTCAGGAGGCTCAGGAGGCTGAGGCAGGAGGATTGCTTGAGCCCAGGAGTTCGAGGTTGCTGTGAGCTAGGCTGACACCACGGCACTCTAGCCCGGGCAACAGAGTGAGACTCTGTCTCAAAAAAAAAAAAAAAAAATTTAAAAACTTGGTGCTTGTTTCAAAAAAGTACAAAAACAGATCCAAATATATAATACATGAGAATTTAGTGTATGTTTTAAATTGTCATTTCAAACAATGGAGATAGTATGGATATTGCATTTTTTTTCTTTCTGATTTGGTCTTGGGGTCTCCCTCCTGAGGGTAGCTATGAGTTCTAGCCCTGCCCTGACAGGGCTCCAGGGACTTTGTCATGGATGTTGACAGTGTGCCCTTCGTGGATTATTTCTTTATTCTGGTGGACACCCTACTAAGTGTCTGAAATGTGACCAGGTGTATCTCTCACGGGAAACCTCTTTATATGGCAGATACCCTGTGGCTCTTGTCTGACTCAGGTCCAATTTTTACGTACCAAGATAACCACTCTCTAGAAGAGCCCTAACTGGAAAGAGAGTTAGGTACAGGTGTGTCAGGCAGGTGAGACACAGAGGAGGCAGAACAACAAAATACATGAAATAACAGAAGCAGTTTTTATTACTTACAGATCCCAGAGAGAAGAGGGCAGCCCACCTCAACGGGCCAATGGGAAGGAGAGAGCCATCTGGGACATGCATACTCAACGAGCAGGTGGGGAGCAAGAGAGAGAGGGCACAAGAGACCTGGGGCCAAAGCCTTTATTGGGGTCTAGGTCATTACTCAAGCAGGTTTCCACAGAGGGCCTAATTTGTGGGCTTAAAATAAACAGGCACGGGTTTCAGGATTTCACACTGTGAACGAGAGGCGGTCACTGTGGCATATCTGCACAGTCCATGCCGGTGTGGGGGTCAGAGGGTGAATCAAGTAGGTTGTATCCAGTTGTCCCATAGTAAGGTAGTCACCAGGAGGTGGCTGCATAAAGCAGGTGTCTGAATTGATCATTTTGAGGAACTGGGAGAGGCAGAGAACTGGAAACTGTGCCAATGGGACTATATGGATTCTGAGGCAACATAAAATTACACAGTGAGGTATATCAGTCTACAATAGTGAAGTATAATATATAGTAAATGGTGTTGAGAAAATGACATTAGATAGTTATCTCACACATGAAAACAAACATATATATTTAGTATTTAAAATTTTCAAAAAGTAAACCATTAATTACTTAAAATATAAATAAAAGATTTTAAAGAACATATAGTTTGGGATAACATGAAACAAAAAGCAGAAACCACAAAGGATATAAACATTTTGCTATGAAATATTTAAAAGTCCAATTTCAAAAGAACAAAAAGTTAAAACACTGAGGAAATTTATTTAACACTTAATGAGACACAGTATTCACACTCTTGATAAACGGCTCTTACAAATCAGTTAAAAGGTGAACATCCAATATGCAATGAAAATAAAATAAGAATAGCCTATTCTTTTCCTCCAATCAAGGATGCCATGGATTGCCAGATACCCCATAATTTTTACTACTGCGAAAGAAAATATTTGGTCAAACCGTGACATGCCATTGACTTTAAGATGTTTTATAAGGTGCAATTTCTGAGGTATTAAAATAAAATATGAAAAATGCATGTGTCAGAAATATTGAAATGCAGTTACAAAAAAGAAAGTACAATTAACCTCTAAGTATATAAAAATATGTACTATCACTAAAAATCAAAGAAATGCTAAAACCAACATGAAGTGCTATTTCAAATTTTTATTCCCTTTCAAATGTACTGCCTTAGTTGAAACACCAAATAGAATGTTGCCAAAATTTATTTTCTTCACACAGTTTATCCCAGTAATTTCTGTATGTAAATGATCCTGGGAAATGACAGTAGGATAAATTTACAGACTAATACTATTCATATGGCCATTTTATTGTCAGGGATTTTTGGAGTCAGGTCAGAGCATTTGAGTCTGACTGCATTTCTCCAGTTTCTAGATTCACCTGAACTATATTTTCTGCCTGTCCAGAGGGACTGGTTCAAATTTACTGAAAGTCCAGCTTTAATTTCTAGGAGTCCATAAGTTCCAGAAGAAGTGGCAATTTGGGGTTATTTGTAAAGTCCTCACATAAAGTGAATTTTTTTCTTTGTGCTCCTCCACAGCACAGAAATAAAACTATTATTTTGAAATAAGGAGGAGGGCCAGCAAGAAGCACATGACCCTGACCTGAGGACTTTCACCAGAGATTTAGCAAAGAAGTCATCGAAGGAAAGTGATCCTGGAGTTGTTTTATCTGAATCAATTCTTTTTTTTAACTTTTAAAATGTTTTTATTGAAGCATTAAAAAAATACTAAAGTGCACATAGAATAAGTGTATCATTGTATATTTGATACATGAATTACAAAAAGAGGTGAACACAACCATATAAATACTGAGAATTCAAACAGAACATTACTAGTGTATGAAGTTCTTAAGTCCCCGTTAAGGACCCTTTCTCTATTATTACTTTTCTTCTCAAAAGTAGACACATTCTGACTTCTAACACTAAAAACTAATTTTGTAATTTATTACTGTAATTTCTTTTACCCATTTATTTTGTAATAATCTGTAACTTATAAAAAAGTTGCAAAATAGGATAAAGAACTCTCATATATCCTTCACCAAGATTCTTCAGTCATTAATTTTGCCACATTTGCTTCATAATTTTTGTGTATATAGTACGTATTTACTTTTCTTTTCTCTTCCTTCCTTCCTTCCTTCCTTCCTTCCTTCCTTCCTTCCTTCCTTCCTTCCTTCCTT
>CAUYRT010106172.1:0-31705 GCA_963574885.1 Lepilemur ruficaudatus
GAAGCCAGCGCCCCGCACTTAGGAAGTGGGGGGAGGCTTAATAAATATTTGCTGAAGGAATGAGTACATGGCATAGCTGAGGTGAGGAGTGGAGTTCAGGCTAACAATTACTTTCTTTCCTTATTTTGGTGCACAGCTAATAATCTCCATGAGGAGAAAACACTGCCGGTAAGACAGCAGCAATTTCAAAGAAGAAACAAAAACCACGGGGGAGGAACGAATAATTGAAGACTATGGTTGCTGCTCAGGGGAGGTGTAAGAACCACCAGGAACATTTATAAAATACACCGGCCCAGGCATAACCACTGAAGAATCAGATTTCGGAAATGAAGGTGGAGGCCAGGAAACAGTATTTTTAAAAGTTACCCCAAGTGATTCTGACGTCCATCCCTGTTAAAACCACCTATGCAAAGGAAGAGTGCAAAGGCATGTGGTGAAGTATGCAGTAAATAAAATAACACACGTTTGTTTTTTTTTCAAACCCACATACCTGATTGGGGACTCAAAAAAACTGTTGTTTTTTTGTTTCTTTTTGTCTTCATGTAAAAGCACTGCCTAAAAAATGAAATACACCGGCTTACAAAATCGAAAGGAACAACATCTGAAACAGCCTTAAAATCAAAACTGTATCCAAGGAGACCTGACGTTAGTTGTGTGGGTAGCGGAATTTTTCAAGTTAACTGAAAAGCAAGACACATAAGCTGGAATATTTACACAAGGCCCTGCTACCCAGTGCCCAGCAAGCCTACCATGCACCGCACATGAGCGGCTCAGAGAAGGAGCGCTGAGGGTTAGTCAGAAGGAGGCCGGGGCTGCCGGCACCTCGCCGGGGACCTGGCACAGAGGGGCAAGCACTCAGTGAGTGTCTCTTGAGTGAAGAGACGACAGAGAGGCTTCCCTCTCACTTCTGCGCTAGGTTTACCTGAACAAATGTGCCAGCTGGTCTCAAAGGGCTACGTGAAGAAGGGGATCCAAACACATGATCTGATTTAGTCATACCTAAAAAAGAAATCAGCACTTTCTGTCCCTACTTTCAGCTCAAAGCAGTAGCTCTGTTTTCACACTTTCACAGAAAGATTTTCTGTTGGTATGACAGAAGCACCACTCAGGACGTTGTATAAACAAAAAATTAAGATAATGGAAGAAATGAGAGATAGGAGCATAATTTTTAGACAGGAAGACGCTGACTGTGGTCAACTGCTACTGAAGGAAATTCACCATACTCTATGCCCACTCCTCCCTTCTGATCTCACTTTTATAACGTGAAGGCTACTCACTTCGATGTGTGAATGTTGCATTCTGCAGAAACCACATTCCTAGGTGTGTGCTTACCCTTAGGCCTGATGATCCCCCTGCCACCAGGATACGCGCCCCCCCATCTTTGATTTGCTATTGCACCCTCAGACTGCCAGAATCACTGCTCTGTTTGGAGAGCTTCACTAGTAAACAACCTAAAACTTGCTACTAGCTAGAAAAAAGAAATCCATCAAAGCTGGGTCAACTTCACCACTTTGTTGCACCTAAGAGGAACACAACGATAATCTGTTTCATGCTATTAGTAAACACAGACCTTCAGCTCTTATGAAGGGCAGCCTACAAAAATAATTTTGGTAAAATGGTTTAAATCGTATCTACACTATTTACGCTTTCCTTATCTGTAAACTGGGGATACTAATACTATCACATTTAACAGAGCTGCTGTGAAAATTAAATGAGATTATCCATGTAAAGTACTTGAAATAGTGCCTGACACATAGTAAAGGCTCAATGAATGTGAGCAATTGTTATTACTTTAATTTCACTTAAGCATATTTTCCACTTATTACCATAAAACAAAATCATTTTATTCTGGCCAAAGCTGTTTCGCCCATAAACATTTAAGTCCTATTTTTAAAATAATAAATAAAAATTTAAAAAATATATTTCTTTTTTCATAAAGCTCCTAAAAAAAATCCACAAATAGGCGATCTAAAAATCTTCTGTCTTGAAATAGATAATACACTATTTTGCTGAATGTGATAAAATAAAATGGAAGAAAGGCATCGTTGTTCCAAGAACTATAAACACTGAAGTACTTTAAGGAAATTGCAAAGCAGCACCAATTCTTCTTTTTAATGCTATTCCCAAACACATACACCCTAAGGAGAGCAACAGGGTTAACTACTTCAATTAGAAAAAGAAAAAATTACTCCCCAAGGTTTCTTTTCTATGCTTATCAAATTCCATCCACTTGCACAAATTTATTCTGAGAAACAAAGAATGTATAAATTGCTTGTACATCACAGCTTATTACACACACACAAGGTACCCTTACACATAGGAGACTTTTTAAAAAGGTGCCCACAAGAGACACTTCACCCATTTAGTAAAAATGGCCAATTCACAACCAACAATTCAAGGGGGAAAGATTTGTCCATGATTTTGAACTACTGATAATATATATTTTCCTCTTCATAAGAATAATCATGCTTACTTGCAGAAAATGAAAATAAAATCTGAAGAAAAGATCCTCCGTAACTCCCCTCCGCAGACACAGCCAGTGCTAACCGTGCAGCACACCTCCTTCTATTCCCTTCCCCACGCAGGGGCCTGTGTGCAGACAGACAGAACTACGAGTGGCTCACGGTGAGCCTGCAAACACAGTCTAGTGTCCTCACATATCCTGGGCTACTGCCTCCCCCACTGGCTGGCCAGCGATTTGATTTCAAAAGTGCACATACCGAGTAGCAAAGCTTAAGCTGTAGCTTATTTTCTGGTCACTGAGGCTACGTTGTTCAGGTACTAGGGATGATTAGACTTTAATTTCCTTGATAATCTCACCCACCAAATGACTTTCATAAGACTCTAAATAAAGCCAGGAATAAGTGTTTAGGATGTACAGAGGATCAGAATTAAAGGAGGGGTGGGATTTCACTTTCTTAAAAACAAAATCTCTTGAGTAAATATATTTGTTGAAGAAATGAATATAATGAAAATAGTAAATAATTCTAAAAAGGAGATTTCCCTTGAGATGTTAGTGCAAACATCAAGGTGTGATAGGTGTCCCTACCTGGAGAGCCTTTAAACTGTGGGCATTCCTTTTTAATATGCCCTTCTCTTCCACAAATAAAACAACGTTTTTCTCTTAAGTCTTTGTCATCCTGTCTCTTCCATTTTTCCACTGGTAGCCTGAGAATCTTCTCCCTCCCCAGGTCCACAGCTGCCCTCACTGGCTTGGCTTTCTGAGGTGTGCATTGCATGGGCTTATCTTCTTTTGTTAACACCTCCCTTTCTGTATACTTGTTTTGAATTTCTTTGTCTTCTTTGCTTCTTTTTTCTTTGTTCTCAGGGTATCTTTGGTTCAGGCCATCTTCCTGATCTCGCCGTCGCCGTACTCTGTAGAAGACATCATACTGGTAGGAAAAATCTTAATAGAAACCTAACACAATATTAAGCCAACTGCAGAGTTATGAGATAATCAGAAATGGAAGATATCAACGGGAAAAGCAAGAACTTAACAAACTAAAATCCATCTTCTCTATTAAGAAGTTACCTTAGGACTTAAGGGTGTAATTTTTCATTTTCAAGCTCATTCTAGTACTATAAAACCATTTTTCGCCATTAGTGGGACTCCTTAGTTCAGTGAAACTCAAATTGTCCTTGGAGTGGTTTTTTGAATAGCTTTTCTGGTGCATTAGCATTCTTTACTAGGCACTGAAAATCTGAGATGTGAAATTTAAGTTCACAAAGGAACAACGGTTATAAGGACATTTGTATTCTTAAATTATCAATATCATTTGTCCCTTGCCCTGTGTGATCACTGACTATTATTTGAATAACAGGAAAAAGCACTAAAAAAAGAGCTCCTCAAATTCCAGATGGTGACTTAATTTGAGCAGCATGTTTTACAATAAGAATATTATTGTATGGTTAAAACCACCACTATTATCACCCCAAACAACATGTCTCAAGGAAGTAATCAGAAACACACTCCTCTTTCCTCCCTGCAAGCATCACCAGAAGAAAGGAGGGTGACCAAATTGAGCAGGTGACCGACTTGTAGCAATTATTAAGGGTTAGGCTGAGCACAAAGGAAGGGTCCTGCATTCTAGGAAACCGTTCACGAATATAAATCCCAACGTGCTACATGTTAGTTATTGTACATTAGAAATGTAATTAAAATCCTGAAAAAACTCATTCGACTATTCACTGACTAAAAAGATTCTGAACGTCTCACTACTGTAAGAGAAAAGAGTTTTAGTTTCCTCTTCCCTTCTTCTGTCCTTGTTGGAGAGGATAATTAATGATTAGGGCCATGACCAAAATTAGGAGAGGAGATCAGGCCCGGAACACTGTCACCTGCACCCCTGCGTCAATCTTAGTCATCTGTACTTAAAGCCATGTTTTAAATCACTTCATTTTCTTAAAAAACAAAGCAAACAAAAAAACCGAAAACATTTATCTGAAAAATGCTGGATTTCATACAAGCTTATTTTCTGTTACAATAGAATCTCATTTAAAAACTGGAATAAGAAAATAAAAACAAAACGACCCCTAGTGAACATTTACTTACTTTCTCCTCATAGGACAGTCCTTCATGAAGTGTCCAATTTTCCCACAAATTCGACAACATCTATCATTTGGGGCCAGCTCTCCTTCAGTTAGCACATCTGGATCAAAAAAGTACTCCTAGAAGAACAGAAATGCGTAAAAGCCTCAACTATTAAACGTAAAATCAAAATATATAACTAGACATTAAACAGTGATGTTACATATTAATGTTGACACACAATTATTTTCAATAAGTATTTATACCGCTTAATTCAAAATGAAATCTAAAACCATCAAGGTCTAATTCAGGATAATTTTACCTAAATCCATTTCTGTCAGGCAGCTCAACCCTAATCCTAAAGGTTTAAGCATGTTTTCAAATAATCACATTACACCTCCCCTTGAGTCAGCTTCCCCAGACCTGTGAGGAAGTAAAGCCAGGTACAAAGGCTTTGTTTTCTCATAAAATGTAAAGGCTAACACCGAATGAAATGAGGAACATGATTTGCATTACACAGATTACACAGAGGAGAAGAAAACAGTTATGTGTTGCTGCTTTGTTTTACTGTGGCTTCTGACAGAAAAATCACAGAAGAAAGGAAAGACAATGGTTTGGCCTCTCTACTGCTAAAATTACAGTGGGGACCAGCAGGATTGGCATGATGTGGGAGCTTCTGGAAATGCAAAATCTCGAGCGTTACCCCAGACCTGCCAAATCAGAGTCTGTTTTTTAACAAAATTACCAGGTGATTTCTTTGAACAAGTTTCAGAAGGACTGTTGTAGGAGACTGTCATAGCAATATCCAGCAAAAACCAGATGTACAGATGTCATCCAACACTGGATGTTTCAGGAGTCTTCATTGCGGGGTGGGAGGGAATGAGGAGTTGTTGGTCAGAGAGAACAAAGTTTCAGACAGACAGGAAAAATAAATTTTGAGGTTTACTGCACAACAGGGCAACTATAGTCAACAAGAATGTATTATATATTTCAAAATAACTAAGAGAGTAAATACAAATGTCGCATCACAAAAAATGGTAAGTAAACAAAGTGATGGATATGTTCATTGGCTCGATTTAATCATTCCACATTGTATGCACGTATCAAAACACATGGTGGACCGGGTACCCATCGCTCAAGCCTGTAATCCTAACACACTGGGAAGCTAAGGTGGGAGGATTGCTTGAGGTCAGGAGTTTGAGGCCAGCCTGAGCAAGAGCAAGACTCTGTCTCTATTAAAAATAGGAAGAAGAAATTAGCTGGAAAACGAACAATAGAAAAAATTAGCTGGGTGTGGTGGTGCACGTCTGTAGTCCAGCTACTCGGGAGGCTGAGGCAGAAGGATCACTTGAGCCCAGGAGTTGGAGGTTGCTGTGAGCTAGGCTGACGCCACGGCACTCTAGCCCAGACAACAGACTGAGACCCTGTCTCAGAAAAAACAAATAAACAAAAAAAACAAAACAAACAAAAAAAGATACATTGTGCCACATCAATGTATACAATTATTATTTGTCAATTTAAAATAATATTAATTAAAAAGTCTTTATTAAGGAAGTTGATGCAGAAAAAATAACTTTATTCTTAGCAAAATCATCTAGCCCCTAACCATTTTTCTCTCACTGAAATACATTTTCTATTAAATAACATTTTGGTTTGTTTTCAATGACCGTGGTTCCTTAGAAACCTGAGTATTGCGTTACGTAAGAACAGACAGTGCTCTAGCACAGGCAGCACTCTCATTCTCCTAGTCCTGTTAGGAGGATTTATTATTCCCTTGCAAGCAGACGGAAAATGGAGATTCACATCTGAAGAGTGGAGGATGTGCACAGATACGTACAAACCGGGCTTGGCCGAGGCCGGCATAAAGCTGAACGCTAGCAGAACAGTGAAGCTACCTACAAAGGCTGGCACAGATAACCAGGAATAAAAGGTATCAAAGGGAAAACCAAGAATTTAACAAATTTAAATTCACCTCTATTGAGAAGCTATCTGAGGGCTTAAGGGTGTAGTTTTTTTTTTGTTTTTTTTTCATTTTCAAAGTTGTTTCAGGGCTGGTATTCATTTCCTTGGTATGTGTTACCAAGGAAAAGCAGCAGCAGCAAAATTATTAATTTTCCCACCCTAAGTCTGCCTCTCTCTGTTCTCCTGATAAAAAACCTCCACCCAGGGACATTTAAAAATGGTGGTAGTCGTGGTGGTGGTGGGGCTTTGGAATTATTTTGTATTGTATTAATAATTACTTATCTTGGCTAGATTCACCAGACTTTCAGAATATTAAAGTTATTACTGAAGGACTATGTACAAATTAGGCACTTTAAAATTGTTTTTTTTTTTTTTTGGGCATTTCCAACAGACACTTACCATTTTTGAGGGGTAGTCCTTTGGAAATCCTTTGACAGGAATACCAAATACTCTTCTACCATTGATGAAAGCTTTCATTATGAAATTTGTCACTAAGAAGAAAAGAGTTAAGAACTCAATTAGATGAATTAAAAAGAAAAGAGACTGGCTGGGCATGGTGGCTCACACCTGTAATCCTAGCACTCTGGGAGGCCGAGGCAGGTGGATTGCTCAAGGTCAAGAGTTCGAAACCAGCCTGAGCAAGAGGGAGACCCTGTCTCTACTAAAAATAAAAACAAATTAATTGGACAACTAAAAATATTTAGAAAAAATTAGCCGGGCATGGTGGCTCATGCCTGTAGTCCCAGCTACTTGGGAGGCTGAGGCAGTAGGATCACCTTAGCCCAGGAGTTTGAGGTTGCTGTGAGCTAGGCTGACGCCATGGCACTCTACCTCTGGCAACAGAGTGACACTCTGTCTCAAAAAAAAAAAAAAGAAAAGAGATTGCGTTAAAATTTACAAACAAAATAACTTACTTTTCCTTGATAATCCAGCTCCAAGGTTATGATTCAAATCAAAAGGATCTAAGGAAAGAAAATTAAGGAGAGTAAATAAGATGACAGGAAATGCCACTATCCATCCAATAAGTGAAGCCCATATAATAAGAAAGTATCATCTACTTTATCATTAATAATGGTATTAAATGACTGTCTTTTTATAATGAGCTTAAAACCTGTAATAAAGCTAAAAAATTGAGTTTTATTTTTTAAAAAATTAGAAGTTTTTAATTAGTTTAAAAAATTTTTAAATTTAAAATTTTATTATTTTTTTAATTTTTAGTTTTTTATGCAAAAACTTGCCTTATATTTAGGCAAGCTTTTCCACAAAAGTATCCACCAGAAAAGAGGGTGAGTTGATTTATATTTAAATCCTTACAAAATCCTGTATATTATGATTGGTTGCCTAGTTTTTAATAAATACTGTTTGGAGAAGATATAATAGCCTGATATGAGGTGACACTAGTTCTGGATGCATACAGAAATCACAAAATTTAAAACACTTTAGCACTGAATTTTCTTGCTAACAAGTTTCATAAAGATCACTTCAGAAAATAATTCACATGGAGATCATAAAACATACTTACAAATTAAAATATACACAGACACATTCCCCTCTCCCAATGTCATTTCAATGGTTACTTGGGTCTCAGGATACAATTTCCAGTAAAATCTTCATACAGACTCTCATACGATCTTGTAGGTCTGCATCTCAAACGTCTTAGATAGCTGCATACATGATGTGTTTTTGAGTATTCTTTTAATTGCTACGAGAAGGTTACCTACTCAGCCTTGGTCATGCTTTCTTCTGGTGATTTTTATGTGTGCAGGTATTTCTGGTTATTTGCTTGGTATAGTAGAGATACTACAATATTAGCTACTACATAGTTAAGAACACTACAACTACCACCATTGAAGTTTCCCAGTTCTAGAATAGCTGGCTAGATAATCATGAATGAAGAATTTTTTATAGGTTACCCTATTACTAGTAGTTCATCTGAAAGTAATGTAGAAATTAAAAGCAAAAGATAAACCTTCAAAAATTGAAAACAAATCATTAATAATTGGCAAGCTCCAATGGATCCTTGCACTCAATGGAACTGAGTGCTTTTATTCAATGGGAAAAGAAAAGGCTTCTCCATGGTTGAAATAAGCGTCAAAATTTATATACAATTACGTATAGGTAAACACCTTCATCAACAGTAAACAAAGATCATGAAAATTCACTTAGTGGCACTCTTCAAACCCTTTAACAGGAAGGTTTTAAAAGTCCCATTGTCTTGAAGATGTCTTATCTACACTGCTACCTTATTCTTCAGTATGTGCCCAATAATAGTAAAAGATTTGTCATGGTGAAAGGACATCAGGCATTTAAAAATAAATCTTTAGGCTAGGAACAGACAAGTTGGTTTGGTGTGAGCAAGAATGGGACTACTGCACTGAGTATCTGGAGCAGGAGCTCCTAGCGGCTCTGGAAAAGCTCTGTAAAGAGGAAGAACAATGCCCTCATAGTTCAATCTCTACACTCTAACAATTTTAATTCTATTTGTACCTTCAATAACAATGTATTTTGAGGTCCACTGTTTCTTAAAAGTCGTAAGCAGACTTTTTCTCCTGATGCTAATAACATGTTCTTTAAAATCAAATTCCTCTGTGTAAAAACGAAGGAGGCCCAGCCACAGCTGCCCAACAGATTCTGTATTTTTTCCATATTCTGGCCAATAGGCAGGCTAGAAACAGAAGGGAACAAGGGATATCACATTCTATAGTAAAGTGTTAATATCAATATTTATTTGTATCTTAGGGGAGTAAATTTGGATTTATTTCTAATTAACTAGTTTAAATAAATAAAAATGTAATTATATAACTTTCCTCTCATATTTTAAAATACCATTTACAAGAGTTTATTAATCTTAACTAGATGACTTGGAGACAGGGAATGCTCAGAGTTTTTAGTGTTAAACCTCAGAACATGTTAGTGGGAGAATCCTGAAATAAATTCTGAGTTTTGGTGCTGCCTAGGTTATTAGGTCTCTATAACTCAAAGACTCCTACAAAGCAAATATTCCTTTACTTGGACTAAAGTTACTTAACCATTTGGAATTATTAGGCATTAAAGAAATACTGAATATAGTCCCTAGAAACTCACCTGGCTTAATAAAGTAGTTTCACGTCAAAGAAAACATCTGTAAAATGCTAGTTTTTCACTATTATAAGAATAACAAACAAAAAAATTGTTGAAAAGCTACACTACAGTATAGAACTAATTTTTAGTCAAGGATATAGAAAAATCTTTACTCTTAAAATACGTACCAGTTCATCTATTTGATCAAAAAAATAAATATTCCAGCCATCAACAAATATTTCAGGTTTCTTTTCACCTTTGTATATCTGAAATTAATTTTTAAACTATTAGTATAGATTACAAACTTAATGCATTGATACAAAAACTTCTAGGAAAATAGTTAAAAATTTAACTACTGAACCACAGAATTTTAGAGAAAGAGGAGGGCTCAGAGATCACCCAGTTTTACAGGTAAGAATTACAGTATTATTTACTAATAATACCTCTTGCAGGACAGGAATGACTGGTGGGTTCCTCTGCTGGAGAAAGTATAGCACCATAAGAGTGTATGCATATGATGATAAGCTGCCTCTAGATGCATCACCAATATCACACATCTAGAGGGAAGGAAAACGAAGAACAAAGAAAAGATCACCAACGCTTATTGATAAGGTTGCAGCCATTTTATTACCATAAAAGTAAGAGGAGTCTGAAAACCCATTCTGAAAAATAAAAAGAAAAGAAATTTTCAAACAAAAAAAAGAAAGAGGTGTTTATTTTGGGGACTAATATAAAAATCACATTTTTGATGGCTAAAATACGCCAACAAAACCAACCCAACCCAACCCAATCCAACAAAGCAGTGGACAATTAGCCACAAGGAAGATCATATCACAGTGTAAAATTTAAGATAAAAAAATTTTAGCTCATTCCACAGGGCTTCCCAAATAGTTACAGGAAGCATGTGACATAGCTATAATTCATTAACAATTACAGATTTCATGTTTTCAACAAGGTGTGAAGACTCAATGAAATTTCATAATAAATCACAACAGGAAGCATACTCACTTTTGTAAATACTTTCATGGTATAACACAAATATTTCACTCTGGGATCAATGGCTGAATAAGCAGATAAAAGCCTTGTGTTATGAAGGGCCTATTAAAAGGGAAATTACATTATAAGGCTTTCAATTAGATGAAAAGGTTTTAAATTAGAATGTTCTAAATAGGTTTATACTGTGGTTCATTTCACAGAGAAGACATTTAGACTAAAATTAACCTTTTCCCCTCTCCGAAGACAAGCTTCATTAATTCACAATGTTACTTATTTTAAGTAACATATGACTTCATGACGTTCATTATGTTAATATGTCTTTAAAGTGAACATCTAGAAAATAGGGCTATTGAACTTAACACTCTATTCCCTTTAGGTATATGTAAGATCCCTCCACCCATGGTATTATTTCAATTAAATGTCCTCAGAGGCCAGAGAGATCCCATAAAGCCCTGAAACAAAACAGGTTTGAGAGTAAAAAGAATTGGGCACATCTAGATTATACTGTACACAACTGAAAGCGCACCAGTGTCTCCAAAGACATGCCTCACCCCCAAATTAAAACAAAAGTTTAGGCTGGGCATGGTGGCACAGGCCTGTAATCTTAGCACTCTGGGAGGCTGAGGTAGGAGGACTGGTTGAGCTCAGGCGCGCAAAAGCAACCTGAGCAATAGTGAGACCTCACCTCTACTAAAAAAACAGAAAAATTAGCTGGGTGTGGTGGCATGCACCCGCAGTCCCAGCTACTTGAGAGATTGAGGCAGGAGGATCGCTTGAGCCCAGGAGTTTGAGGTTGCAGTGAGCTATGATGGTGCTACTGCACTCTACCTGGATGACAGAGCAAGACTCTGTCTCAAAAAAAAAAAAAAAAAAAAAAAAAAGTTAAACAAACAAATAAATCATCAAACAAAGTTCAAACCAAACACAAGAGCCTGCCACTCTGACATCGTTTTAAATGAATACTAATATTAACTGAATTCTGTTACACCCTAAGCTTCAGAACACCGCCAGGTACATAGCAAGCACTCATAAATAAATCTTGAAAAGAATAAGATTAAGTAAATGGTTCACTTGAGATTTCGTCAATTGAAACATTTGTTTCCCTAATCTCCCTAAATAAAGAGCTGGAAGAAAATCTCACCAATGTGTTATACAAACTGATATCCACTTCGAGACCACTTCTTAAATGGAAGAACTTCACAATTGGCACCTTTGCTGTTGTAATAGGTAAGATGTTTCTCAGACCTAGGTTGGGAAATAAGATTGTACCATTAATTACAGCAGCTAGGCTAAAGTGGTTCTTGTGTTAATGTCCCAACATAAAATGACGTAAGCCTAACTCTGGCTTGTTTCACTGCATTCACTACGACTAAAGACTTCTCTGTTATCAACAAATATCTGGGAAGGCTATTCTGGCAAAGTTTACATTTGTTAAACACGTTGATGTTTGAACTACAAGAATCAAAAAGGCAAGCCACTGCCTTCCAGGAATTTAATGGTTCATGTGTACTCATGTGTGTGCACAGGTGTGTGCATGCATGTATGTATGTGTGTGGGTGTGGTTTGCCTGACAAAACAAAACAGAGAAAACTACTAGAGTTTTTTTTTTTTTGAGGGAGAGTTTTGCTCTGTCACCCAGGCTGGAGTGCAGTGGCACCATCATAGCTCACTGCAGCCTCAAACTCAAGGTATCCTCCTGCCTCAGCCTCTTGAATAGCTAGGACCCCAGGTGTGTACCATCATGCTCAGCTAATTTTTAAATTTTTTGTAGAGTCGGCATCTTATTATGTTGCCTAAGTTGGTCTCAAACTCCTGGCCTCAAGTGACAGAGTCTGAACTACGTGGGTCCTACCTATTCTCTCTATATGACTATATCTAATTTGGAGAAAAGCCTAGAGGCCATCATAAGAATCCTCAAAACAAGTTACTTACCATGGAGTCAGAAGTTACAAAAGGTAATAGAAACGAATCAACTTCAATAGAAGAGGAGGAAATTGCCTGAGCTGGGCTTTGAAAAAGAACAGGCAAAAATAGTGGAGGTTGAGAGGATTTACCAGGCAAGGGAAATTGCCCATGAAAAGGAGAGAGCCTGAAAGAGAATGACATACTCAGAGAACTTCCATGAAATTGTGCAGGATGTAGAATGAACTATGGGGAAAGGAATATGAGGAACAGGAGAGAGGGGAGAAACCAGAAGAGTTCAAACAGAGAACATATATATCCTGCTAAAAAATATCCTTAGAGGCAAAGAGAAGCCAATGAACTAAGTCAGGAGGAATCACGGACCACATCTATTTATAAAATGCCCAGGCAATAAATAGACTGGAGGCACCTGGAATAGTAGAGGCAGGAAGACCACCTCTTAAAAAATTTTTATTTAACTTTTTCTTTCTTTTCTAGAAATATTCTTATTTTCTGCTACTTTTTCTTGTCTTTGTCAGGCAAGGATGACTACTTATGAATGATATCGGCCTGAACTCTCAGCATGGCATCGGAATGAGAAGAAGCAAGTCAGGTTTGAGAGCCTCTATAACTGGAGGGGAAGGGAGGGGTGATCAAAGAGGAAGAGTGCTAACAGTAAGAGCCACCACTTCCCAAGCACCTGAAGTGTGACAAGCAGCATGTGAAGAAAGAGTCCATTACAAACATTAAGGCTTATCACTCTCACCTAACAGATGAAGAAACAGAGACTCAGAAAAGGTCACTTGCTCAGGAATATGCAGCTGATAAACTGTGGAGTTAGGATGTAAATCTAGGAAAAACTGACTCCAAACTTCTACTGAACCCAGTCTATCTAGGTCAGGCTAATTATCACTTCACCCGTTTTGGTAATTCCAAGGATGCCAATGTCAACAACCAAGAAAGAGGATTCAGAAGCAAGGGCAGGTAGTGGAGGCGGATGCAGCAGAAGGTAGGTGATAAAGAGAAAGAAGAGTTCATTCTGAGATGCAGAAATCTGAGTTTCTTCTGAGAGGTGGTGGTATCTAGGACAGATACATAGTGATCATATCGCAGAACTAAGGACAAAATATCATCATTGAGAAATGGGAATGTTTGCAGAGAACACCTGTGTTGAGGTGTTTAGTTTGCTGTGAAGGTTATGATATTATAAGATAGCTGACAGAACAAATTTCAGGAAGAAAGGTCTGTATGGCAGATAAAGGAAATCTAACACACTGATTGGGAAAAGGGGCAAGGAAACTAATATTTACTGAATACTTAGAATATGGTAGGCCCTGTAATTTCATGTATTTTCTTTCTTAATCTTAAATGCTAGTTGTATTATTTCCACTTTACAGATAAGGAACTGAGTGCCTGTAACAAGGCTGAGTGACTTTCTGGGATCACATAGCCCAGCAAGTGAGAAGCCAGGATTTAAAACCAGAGTCTGATTCCAGAACCCCCACCAACTACTTTGCTATACTCCTTCTAAATTAGATGGTTTCTTCTTCATGTTCTTCACATTTGGAATGTGACACTGTTGACCATTATAACATTCACAAGCCGGTCCCGAAGCGTTTATTCACAGTATACCATCCTCATGCTTTCACAAACAATTCCATTCTATCTCTCTGGTTATCAGTTTAAATTTTTTTTTTTTTCAAATCAATAAATAAAAACCATTCCAAAGGCTCCCCTTCCAGTCTCTGAATTTCTGTCCACTGAAATGAAGGCTTAGTCCTCCACTTCTCTCAAATGATTCCTTGGAATTCTGTTTTATTCTTGATCTCTTTCTCTCAATCTCTTTCTCTTTGAGGCTTTCAATGAAAAACTGTTTTATTTTCATCTTTAATTCTGACTGACAACCCCTTATTTCTAATTGCTTGCTGGACTGTTACCTCTTAGAGATCATACCTTCATGGCAAACTAAACACCTCAACACCAGTGTTTTCTGCAAACATCCTCATCTCTCAAGTACCCAGACACCAGCCTTAACCCTTACTTTCCTACTTATAGGTAGCAAATTTTCCCATTTGGAATCTCTCATATCTTTTTTCCTTTTAATACGGTGTGTACTTGAGGTCCTGCTGCCCAGTCACCTACATTGCACTTTCCCTAAAAGAGATGACACCAGCTGCCTAAAAAGCCTGTTTTCCTTTTATTGGGTCCCTCCCTTATTAAAGAAACTTCAGTGGCTTCCAAATATTTATAGACTCCATCTTATCTCCTAATATTTCCCACTTGAAAATCCTCTCCAAATGTACCAATCTTCTTACTGTCTTCCAGAATATTCCAAAGTAATTCTCGTGTTCATGTCTATGCACTTAGAAATGACTTCTTTTCCCACCTTTTTCAAATCGTATTCACCATCATTTGAGATAACAAGTCCGTCTCTTCCATGAACCTCCCGTATCCAACTTTCTCATATTCTCTCTGTCCTCAAGTTATTTGAGTATTACCTTACATTGTTACACAGTTTGACACTATCTTACTTATTTTAAGATCTGTAAGACTTACAGATTCTTTATTTTTCCACTATCCCTAAGTGCTAACACAGTGCTAAGCACAGAGAAAACATGCAATAAAATACCCGAGGAGACTGCTTTCGAATATACTAAGTTTTAGACATAGCCCTCTAGCTGTTATTAAATTCTTATTCCATGCAATCTGTATTTGATTATCATCATCATCTGTGTGTCTGAGTCATTTCTAATCTAAAAATGATCTGTTTTTCATGTGGTAAAATGTTAATTGTTGGATTTGAATGAAGGTTATACAGAGTTTTTACTGTGACTTTTGCTGCTCTCCTTTAAGTTTGAAATTATTTAAATTATTTCAAAACAAAAGTCAAAATCTAGCTTAGCACTAAAAAAATTAATAGTTGTGGTAACCCAGTACTTTATTTTCTTTGCATATCTTTAAAACAAAACAAAAACACACGATCTTTAGAGGTAGAATTCCCAAATGAGGGAAACGTCTACCTCAATGCCCAACGAAAACTATATTGATGTACGTCTGAAAGAACAAAACAAAAAAACCCTGATGTCTTAGGTTAATTTTCACTGGAAATAAACCAAAATTCAGATTTTTTCTCTTTTATTTAAGCAACATGATTTCTACTTTATTTAAGCTCTGGAAATAAAAAATATAAAGAAAAGGAGCACTCAAGGTGTTCGTTTGTGTGTGTCTAGGTATGTGTGCATGTCCACACTGAGTAAAAATCTATTCTCGACTGAAATATAAGAAAGCTTTTCAGCTGGGCATGGTGGCTCACGCCTGTAAACCTAGCACTTAGAGAGGTCGAGGTTGGAGGATTGCTTGAGACCAGGAGGTTGAGACCAGCTTAAGTAAGAGGGAGAGATCACATCTCTACAAAAAATAGAAAAATTAACCAGGCATGGTGGCATTTGCCTGTAGTGCCAGCTACTCGGGAGGCTGAGAAAGGAGTATCACTTGAGCCCAGGAGTTTGAAGCTGCAGTAAGCTATGATGATGCCATTGCACTCTAGTCCGGGCAACAGAACAAGATCCTGTCTCCAAATAAAATAAAACAAAATAAAAGGCTTTCATGGATAGATCATGGATTTTAAGTTCCCTGAGGACAGGGACTATATTCACCTTCATTCTCAGCTCTCAGCACAGAAGTTTGCTGAACATTTTAAAAGAAGATTTTGACTGCTAACAGAATCCACAGCTACCCCGGCAGCAAAAGAATGCTAATGATATTTCAATTCTGTGTACAATTTATGTATAGAATATACATTTTACTGCTATAAATACTTCAGTAACTCCTACATTCTGACTTATACAATGTCAATAAGGCAAAATGATTTCCACAGATTCTTGCCCGTCTGGTGCATGCTTTGTTTTGAAAAAAACTGAACTACGCAATAATATGCACATAATTTATCACCAATTTCTCAGTCTTTTATAATCACACAAAATTTTTTAAGGACACTAGTATTGCAAATATTCTATAAGTGAGCCACCATACTGCTTCATGGCATCAGTAAATTCTAAGAACAGTCGGCCCTCCATATCCATGGTTCTGCACCCCCAGATTCAACCAACTACAGATTGAAAATATTTCGGGAAAAAAAACAAACAATAAAAACTAATACAAATAAAAAAACCAATTCAGTATAACAAGTATTTACATAGCATTTACATTGCATTAGGTATTATAAGTAACCTAAAGATGATTTAACGTATACAGGAAGATAGGCACAGGTTATATGCAAATACTATGCCATTTTATATAACAGACTTGAGAGCATATGAGGATTTTGGTATCTGTGTGTGTATGAGTGTCCTGGAACCAAACCCCCTCAGATAGAGAGAAGACTATGTAAAATACTAATTAAAAAAAAAAATGGCCGGGCGCTGTGGCTCACGCCTATAATCCTAGCACTCTGAGAGACCGAGGGAGGCAGACTGCTCAAGGTCAGGAGTTCGAAACCAGCGTGAGCAAGAGTGAGACCCCGTCTCTACTAAAAATAGAAAGAAATTAATTGGCCAACTAAAAATATATAGAAAATATTAGCCAGGCATGGTGGCGCATGCTTGTAGTCCCAGCTACTGGAGAGGCTGAGGCAGAAGGATAGCTTGAGCCCAGGAGTTTGAGGTTGCTGTGACCTACGCTGACGCCACAGCATTCACTCTAGCCTGGGTAACAGAGTGAGACTCTGTCTCAAAAAAAAAAAAAAAAAAAAAAAAAGAAAATAAAAGAAAAAAAATATTTTAAGAAAAAGTTTACAGAGTTACCTGAATGTTTTATGAGCACTCTTGCCAATTCTTCAATAGTCCTTACACAGTCCAACCCCTGAAACAAAGATGACACAAACAACTGAACCAAAACTGGAAGACAGGTTCCTACATTGGTTATAAACAGTTTCCACTACCTTCAGAAATAATGAAAATAATTTCAACTCAGTCTATATGTATTTTTCCCTTCTAGTTGAGTATCACAGTCAGTATTCATAGGAAATATCCTATGGATACAAAACCCACCAAACACCCTACTTCCTAATTGCTTCTGGACATGTGACAAAGGCTAAAATTAGTCAGAAAGCCTGGCGACCCAAGGTTTCCAAAAAAGTCTCTGAATCATGTTTGAGGACCTCAGATTCTTCCCAGTATATAATTATATCACTCAGAAGTACCTATCCCATGTGCCAGAATATCTAAGAAGGGCTTCTGTGTCCCTTCTTATTTATTCTGCGTAGACTTTCATTATAGTTTAAGAGTTGACCGAATTGCTATGGAGGGTGATTAAGCTCACATTATTTCCCCGTAGGACTAGCCAAAATAATAATGTACAAATTACAGTCATATAGCAAAAATAAATTACAATTAAAACATTTAGGTTGATCCTATCAACAAAAGCACTTTTGATGGTTATACACATCCCAGAACATATTTGAAATTTTATTTCAGAAATGCCCCCAAAACTAGTTGACAAGCCATGTTTAAAAAAAAAAAATTCAACCTTAAGGATGTATAATTGGGTCATTCTGTATGTTGAACCAATCTTGCTTATCTACTTTATTCATCTAATTCAGGCTAGATCACTTTTGACTGTTTTCCCAAATCAGATACATCCTCCAAATACAAAGACTAAAACTAAGAAAAGGAATAAAGGGTCTTCAGTAATAGCAGCATCACTCATTTGGATAACCAGCCTTTGAACTGCTGTTAAAAATAAAAAGAACAGAGACTCAGTACTTCTCAGACTTTATATCTTTATATATATAGTATTTTATATTTTATAAATGTCTTTGGATACATCAGGGGCTGACAAACTTGTTCTGCTTTGCAGGCCCATATGGCCTCTGTCACAGGTACTAAACTCAGCACTTACAGAGTGAAAGCAGCCATAGATAATACCTAAATGAATGGGTGTGGCTCTGTTCTAATAAAACTTTATTCACAAAAACATGCAGTCGGGGGCTGAATTTAGCCCACGGACCATAGTTAGTCCACTCCTGACATACATGATCCAAACTAATGTGTACAATATCTCCTGAGCCAAAAGGGAATAGAAATTATTTCCATTTCACAGATTATCTACCAAAAACCATATATGTTGGTATTGATGAAACCAAGTTTATCTCAAAGTCTCTGGACTTTAAGGTTAGCACTCTTATCATTTACCACATTGCCTGTCTGGTAAAAACCTTTACAGATAACCTTGTGTGGGTATGTGCTTCCAAGTTGGTGCAGGGGCCAGAAGCAGCTAGTTTAGCTTTGCAGAATTCCTAGATGTCACTTTGCAATCCACTTTGTACTAATACAAGGTGAAAGGACACCTCAAGTTACTCCCCACGTTCACCTCTAAACTGCTTAATGTCTTTGGTGATAGACTGGGTCAAATGGCACACACCATATGGTATGCCCTGATATAGTTAGAAAATACCAAGCTGTAATGTCAGTCAAGATTGGTCAAACCACACTGCCACAGCAAACGGAAGTTTCATGTGGTCACTGTACCTCAGCAGTTTCAAGTCCATTAATTGTCATACAGACGTCAAGGTCACTCTGCTTGAACCCAAATCCATTTTTGGAGGAGCCAAACAAGCTCAATTTAGTTCCTGTTAGGGATATATGAAAAGCAATAACTAATTATCTGATATATTTAACTTTTTGATCAAAATTGTCCTTTCATGAATCAAAAATACCCAGTTGTTAACTACCCTGTATTAATCTCATAATTATGTTCTCTTATTAATCAGTCATTTATTCTAAATTTTTTCCTCTCAAAGTTTCCTTTAAACAAATATAAGCTATATATAGCAAGAAAGATAATCAGGTGCTACTTTATTCCTAAATGTAAGGACATTTCAAGGAAAATGTTAGATCACCTGATCATATTTAATAATGTAAGCTTACTACTTCCTAAATAAATGCACTTTTTAGAGGTGTGTGAACTTTGACTCTAAACATGTTATAATATTAAATGAAATTCGCTTGTGGCATCTACTAGGATAAATGCTATACTACTACTGTTCTTTTTTTTTTTTTGAGACAGAGTCTCACCTGTTGCCCAGGCAAGAGTGCCACGGTGTCAGCATAGCTCACAGCAACCTCAAACTCCTGAGTTCAAGCGATCCTCCTGCCTCAACCTCCCAAGTAGCTGGGACTACAGGCATGTACCACCATGCCTGGCTAATTTTTTTCTATATACTTCTAGTTGTCTGGCTAATTTCTTTCATTTTTAGTAGAGACGGGGTCTTGTTCTTGTTCAGACTGGTCTTGAACTCTTGACCTTGAGCGATTCTCCCTCTTCGGCCTCCCAGAGTGCTAGGATTATAGGCGTGAGCCACCACGCCCGGCCGATACTATTCTTTCTATTGGTAAACTAGGACTTGGCAGACCAAAGACATCCCAGGCATATCATAAAACAACTGAAACCCTGACCCACCATCACCACAAGATCACTTTATGATTCTCAAAATCAATGTGCTTGTAACACACGTACTAACTCAGAAGGAAGGTCACGCTACTGTTCTTAAAGATGAAAAAATCATTTACCTGGAAAGTCCTGTCTTATGAAACTTTCTAGGTTTTGTCGAATATGTTCACGAGCCTGATCTTCTAAAATAGTTGGAGAAAAATCCTCTGTTTGAAATAGACACATTGAGAAAATAAGACTGTAGACATACTTTGAAAGGCTGAAAAAATCCTATTTTTTTAGAAAATAAAACTTACAAGCTTAAATAAACCTCCTAAATTTTTGTGTCTTCTTAGTAGACAGTGTTAGCAATGTAAAATAAAAAAAATGCCTCTTTATAAAGAGCCTATCACCAAGAACTACTGTTGAAATGGAAACTAGTTTGAACTGGGGATCTGTACTTGGGTTTCAGAGACTCTCGGGGTCTAGAAAGGGACTTCTGGGAGCTTCACAGAGTGGGAATACAACATTTGTATGTATTTTTGTCTGAAGAGAACCTAGTTTTCTTTCATAGCTCATACCCTCCAAAAAGGTTTGTAAAAAAAAACCAAACAAAAAAACCACTGATTAAGAGCCAACTGTGTTCTGGCACAGATGGATACCTCACAGTACAGCCGTGTCAAACAAGTTCTTTCATTTTAATCAGCCGAATGCATCTCCTTCAAATGTTTTCTTTGTAAAACTTCACACCTCTCTTTATTAAGGTTTCCTCAAACTGGTGTTCCTTAAAGGCTGTTATGTAGGCTATTAATTAGTGTTACTTGAAAAGTATTTCATGCTCAAATTTTGGAAATAACACTTCTCAGACACTTTCATTACGCCAATGTGCTCTGGAAATCTCTACGGGGAGATTTACTACCCTAAGGGAGAAGGCAGTATATAGTGCTATTCCCTACTTGGCCTGGGAATACTTCTGGTCATAAAATATTATCAATTGCACCTAGAAAAACTTTTCAAGAAACACCAGCTGGAAAATGCTAGCACTCTAATCTTAATACTTAAAAGGGGCTAGGCACAGTGGCTCACACCTGTAATACTGGTACTTTAGGAGTTCAAGGCCAGGTGCTCGAGAGAAGCCCAAACAAAATAGTGAGATCCAGACTCTTCAAAAAATATTAAAAAAAAAAATCAGCTAGGCATGGTGGCATGTGGCTGTAGTCCCAGCTACTTGGGAGGCTGAGACACAAGGATTGCCTGAGACCAGGAGTTTGAGGTTGCAGTGAACTATGATGATGCCACTGCACTGTAGCCTGGGTAACAGAGTGAAACTCTGTCTCAAAAAATAAAACAAAACAAAACAAAGCAAAGCAAAGAAAAACAAAGAAAAAACAAACAAAAAAAAAGACTTAAAATGTCTTCCTTTCTTGTCTTTTGTTTATATTTATTACATGCCCCAAAAGGGACAGGCATGACATAGAACACTCTGACCACAGAGAATGGAACAGACTTAGTCCCTGTAAGTGCTTAGAGAGCTAACAGGATAGTGATTCTGATGACTCCTGAATAAATGTCAATTTAATATTTCAACATATCAAAAGAAATGTGAATAACTTACTGTAACACTGGATGCAAACTTGATCTAAGATATTTGAAAACTTCGGTGTTAGCGGTGGCAAGGGTTCCAGCTGGATTCTTTTGAAGTCATCAGGACAGTCCTTCTTTAGATGACCCTCTCGTTTGCATAAGCTGCACACCACTGTAGGTGACTGCAGGAACATGATAAAGCAAAATAAAACTTAAGATAACACTTTAGTTGCCAAATAATGAGGTCTGGAATCTTTTTGTAAAGTATCTAGTCAACTCTTCACTTTCCAAAGGAAATGAAAATATAATATGCAGCCACTCCAAATGATCTGAGAGAAGGGGACCCCCTATGGTATCTTCAGGAGAAAAAGGTGCTTATTTTCACTACTAACAGCATTCCCTTCCTTCTATGTAAATTCCCATGAGTCTTAAGGAGGGAAGTGGACTAAGTGATCATATTCGAAAGCCAACTCGTTAACCACAACCAAAACAGGGAGACTTCTGCTCTAGAATATAAAAACTGAAATTATATGCATTAAAATTGTTTAAGGCCTCTTACTTCTAAGTGTAGTACTGGCACTGATTACCTTGCCTTTGGTGAAGATAAGTTTAGTAAATTCATAGAAGAAATTGGACGGATCCACAGGTGAATTTTCCTCACAGATATTTTCTTCTTTAAGATTTATTTTGTTAAGTTCCTTTACTAGAGCTCTATCTACATGTTTTCCACATTCCTTCACGTCTTCATACTTAGCAGGCTCGCCTACTTCATCATCCTCTTCAGACAGGGCATCCTCATCCCTGGATCCATTGTAGGTGTTGTCTAACTCATCTTCATTAGCAATGCCATCTTCATCTTCCCTTTGGCTAATGGTAAGCCTGGGTTCTTCCTCTTCCTCCTCCTCTTCATCAGAGAGAATGATTTTTGATGTCTGGCCCTGTATTGAAGGGGCAAAGTGGTTTAGAGAGTCTTTTAGTTCATCAGTATCTTCTATAATTTCTTCATCAACATCAGTCTTGTCATCTGAAGTGGCAAATCCATCACATTCTTTAGCTGTAGGATTCTGGACGCCTTCTAAATTCAAAGTGCTGTCTGTCTCATTATTAAGAGTGCTGCCACAGATTATGAGCTCTCCACATCCACTACTGCTTAAAACTTCATCAACAGTCAAAGGGACTTGACTGTTGTCTTTTTTCCCAATTTTCTCTTTCTCATTTTTACTTTCTGTTTCTTGATGGTGTACTTTAACATTCTCATAATCATCACAATTGACCTTTGCCTGGATACACTCGGAGTTTTCTGGGTGGATGCTGATATGTATATTTCCCATTTCCTCTGTTGGTGGGCTTCCAAACCTTTCAGCAGTCTCTTTAAGAGTATGCGAATGTACTTTGCAGGTATTTGCAGTTGAACTGGTAGCACCGGGACCTGGGACCAAAACTGAGTTTTTGAGCTTATCATCTTTTGCTTGTATGGCTGGGTCATGATTTACTACTTCTTTAGAATGTTCTGAAGCACATGTAACTACACCCAGAGGCTTTGGAAGGCTGGATTTTCCAATTTTATGTGGAAGAGCAAAGTATTTATATGTTGTCCTTAAACAATGAAGTATATATTCAAACACAGGCTGATTATTTAGGGTCCTTGCCACATTTCTTTTAACAGAGTAGGGATCTGTAATAAAAAAAAAAAGAAAAGAAAAAAAGCTACCACTTCACATACTTCTACTTCATGTTTTAAAAATTAGCCTGCTGCAGATAAAAATAGACAACAAACAATACTAAAATTTGTCACGTATCTCACATGCTTAAAGTCCAATGGGGGTGGGGAATAAGAAAATATAGTTTAAGAACAAAAAGCAACATTTTCTGAAACATCTGCTCTAAGAAGAGAACCCATTCTGTTCAGAACCACTACCCCTTCCCTACTGTGCTCTGTGACTGCGGAGGTGGAAAAGATGTGGCTCTCATGCCCTCGGGAAGAATAAAGGTCTTCCCGACAGGCTCTTGCTGCTGAGTGTTCTGCCTCCCCACTCAGCCAGGCCCTGAGGTTTGTCGAGCTTACCTCCACTCTTCTGCCCCAGGAAGCCCCATCACTGAATTGGCTGGACTGAATGTCAGGGGCGAGAGGGAGGCACCAGGAGGAGACACCACTTCTCTCAATCTTTTCTCCTCCCCTAGAACTCCAGCAGGTTAGGCAATTGGCCAGAAGAGCTGAGCCAGAGAAACTGCAGGGGAGGGTTTAAAAATGTGAGATCCCCATGATTGCACACAGAATTTATGCAAAATGCAAAAAACCCTCTTATGCAACATAAAGCTTGAAAAAAAATCAAGCAAAAATAAGAGAATTCCATTTAGGAGGTTCTTTAAATTATTTAAAGGAGGAGAATTAAGATTTCTAGAGGGGTTTCAACCTCCTGACTTTACAAAGCTGAGAAGAGCTAGTCCATTTAATGACATCTACAGGGCACATCAGTGTGTCTTTGATACAGTGATTTCAGTTAAATGAACCTTTGCTAAAAAAGTGATTTTATGAATAAGTCCTAAATGTTACTGCAGATATGTCAAAAATAACTATTCGTTCCCTGTACTGGACAGGAATCCAACTGAGAATGTCGTGTTTCAAAAGAACAAGTATTTATCTCACCTTTGCAAACGTAAACAATATCGACAATTTACAAAAGGACTGAGTTTAAAATTTCACAAGTGAGAATTGTAAAGAGGAAAGGGGGTCCACGCATCACTATGAAAAAACTTTTTAAGCATTTAAGTTTTTAAGCAATTTACAAAGAAAGCAAGATCTCAACCAGCCATTATTCCAGTTGCTTTAAAAACCTGGGGGAAACAGGTTCATTCCTTGAAATGACCCAATGTAACACATGTAAGATTCTAACTATTTATTTCACCTCTGAGGCCAGGCCTACCTTACGTGTGGAAGCTGAAAAGAGACTGAAATAAAAAGCATGCTGTCAGACTGGTACCTTAAAAAAAGGGGGGGGGGAATTAAAGATAAACATTGTTAGATACCTTCAATGGCAATGCGCTTTTTGGGCCAATCCTTTGATTCTCGAGATACTGATTCTTTCACTCGAATACTTATCACTAAGTCAGCCAAATTAAATTCTAAGGCATAGAATCGCAGCATTTCCACCCAGAGCTGCCCAACTGGTACCGAAGGCTGGTGTTTTATATCAAATATTAATGACACCTATTAATAGCAAAGAGAAACATATAGGTTACTTCAGATGTAAGTGTAATCTGAAAAATTAGAGATCATTCAAACATCCAATTAAGAAATCTGAAAATCCTTAGCAAAGATATAAACTTGACAATCCATCTAGATAAATCAAATTTTAGGTTCTATTTTGCTTATGGTAAAACAGCATTACTTCACTACACTCCTAGGATAGGAGAATAGACAGGATCGGCTTTATTTAACCAGACAGCACTCCTAATTTTGAACTCTTAATAACAGGCGGAGAGGACTGTGCATGGGTTGCTAATACTCTGCACAGAACTCTTCCTGTTACTGCTGCTGGAGACACCTTTATAGTCACAGACACACAGAAATAGACAGTAGCTAAAGGCACAGAGGAAAAGGAAAAACACTCCTCTCCTTGCCCTGAGAATCTACAAAAACACACTGACTCTGCCAGTGGCAATTAATTTTAAAGTCAAATAACCTGATAAGAGAAATTGGTACTAGTTTTACAGTCACAGACTTGACAAGTTGGAACATACCGTGATGTAATTATACTGGAAAGTGCACAGTACTTAGCAAAGGAAAAAATATGAGTCCAAATAGTGATTCTGCCATGTCATAGCTCTTAATTGCTCTGTGACTTGCTTCTTCCTTCTCAGACTGGCAGTACAGCTTAGTGGCTAAGAGAACCGGCTTTGGAATTAGGTCAAGCTTAGATTTGAAATCCAAACTCTGCCATGTACTAGCTGTGTATGTTCGTGGTCAAGGACTATAACCTGTCTAAGCCCTGGTTTCCTCATCTGAAAAATGGGGATAACAGTACCCACCTCATAGGGTTGTTGGGAGGACTGAGTGAGATAGTGTCTGTAAAGTGCTTAGCACAGTGCCTGGCACACAGTGTTCAAAAAATGGTCGCTATCATTATCTGCAGAGTAGGGATGATACCACCTATAACACAGGATAGTTATGAGGATTAAATCAGAAACAAGGGAAAGCATCTAGCAGACTTGGTTGCTCTCTGTATTTTTTCACTTAAGTATAGTCTTTTTAAGTACAAGAAATCCACATATCACGAAAACACAACATCACAACTGTAAGATGCTCTTAAGAGGTACTGTAGTTCAACTCCCATATGTTAAAAGAGAAGGAATTGAAGCCCCAAGAATTTCCATGACTTGTCAGAAGGACGCACTGCTTGTCACTGGCAGAATGAGGACAAGGTCTCCCGGTCCCAGGATGGTGCTTTTTCACCACACCATACGCAACTCCATAATGTCTATAGGTCACTTAATTTCAGAAGTGGTCGCATGATTAATCTTTCCAAATAGCATAAAAACGTAAAAATAAGGCATTAAATGGACTTAGAGCAATGGCTTTTCCTTCACATTATTCCTATAACTCACACTGAAAAAAATATTTTCCTCTAAGGTGTACAAATTTGTCTCTGACCATACTTTATTATATCAAGCTTCAAAACAAGTGGAATGGTGTTTTCCTCAATTACAAAGGTTCTGCCAAGTTAAGAGAAAGTCATCTTGGAGATTTACAAGGCAGAACTAATTGAAAATGGAAGTTGTCTGTGTCCCAAACACTATAGTTGAGGACGCAAAGACACCCCCCAGAAATTTTAAGTCTTATTAAATTTCACCTCTTTATACATAGCCTTTTTCAGCATTACAAAGGATTTTTAAGCATCTCACTGAAATGACTTAATATCATAACATGGAACTTGAGACCTTTGAAATATCGAGACTACTGGTACTTAATTTTTTAAGTTGAGAACACTTTCTTTTTCAAATAAAGTAACAATAGTAGCTAACATTTACTGAGTGCTTACCACATGCTTGGCACTGAGTTAAGCATTCTATAAATCAATGACCCTATGAGAGGGTACTAGTATTATCCCCATGTGTAGGGAGGAAACTAGCACACAAACCATTAAGTAACTTGCCCAAGGACACACAGCTAGGAAGTGGGAGAGGTGGGAAACAAATTCACATATTCTGGCTCCAGTCTGTACTCTTATCCACTACAGGAACCCCAAACAGAAGACAGATAAAAGTGGTACTGTTCTGGTGGCAGCAGGGGAAGGGTGGTACTACCTCTTCCCTCCCACTAACGGTCAAGGATTCTAGAAAACATAAAGAGAATTTGTGATTCACCACTATTCCTCATTTTAGGCATGGACTGGAGGAGTGATTTGACTGGTTTGTATGGAACTAGGATCAGAATCCTGGTCTCAGAAATATTTTGTGGATGTTACTGTCATTTTAGCCCAAAGGGTTATGGGAGGATCAAGGACCTTTCACTAATTTGGGACAGAATCCTATTCTTATTTCTAGGATAATTACACTGCACAGATTTTTTTTTTTGAGACAGAGTCTCACTCTGTTGCCCGGGCTGTAGAGTGCCATGGCATCAGCCTAGCTCACAGCAACCTCACACTCCTGGGCTCAAGCAATCCTTCGGCCTCAGCCTCCCGAGTAGCTGGGACTACAGGCATGCACCACCATGCCCGGCTAATTTTTTACATATATTTTTGGTTGTCCAATTAATTTCTTTCTATTTATAGTAGAGACGGAGTCTCCCTCTTGCTCAGGCTGGTTTCGAACTCCTGACCTTGAGCGATCCGCCCACCTCGGCCTCCCAGAGTGCTAGGATTACAGGCGTGAGCCACTGCGCCCGGCCTACACTGCACAGATTTTTGTTTGAAATTCTAATAGCCATTCTTTCCTTGTACACAAATTTCTCCGCTCACCCCAACAGGATAGTTGGGGAATAAATATATCAAATTATATACTTAGTCACTATTATTTCAGTAATTTGAAGTTAGTTAACTTTTCATATATTTAAACCTCATAATACCATCTAAGACTAAGTTCTTTGAGGACGGATAGGGATTTACCTTTGAATTTTCAGTATCTTTCAAAGGACCCTGTACAGAGGGTACAAATAACCTCAGATTTAATAATCCAGGTTTTTTTTTTAAACCTTTTCTTGCTACTTGTCTATTCAAGGGACTGAATAGATTAGGAAATGAAACAGCTATGAAATGATTAAGATAGTTAAGGAAATAAGCCAGGAAGACTGATTAACCCACCAACTCCATAAATGACAACTGAAATAAAACTAAAAATTAGAGAACAGACCTGTCCCCTTTTAACCAGTATTTCTTTTGGTGCCTCTTCTTTTGTTATGTTTGTGTCCCCTGCAGTATTATCAGTATATTCCCAGACCACAGCGTCCTTCTCAATGTCTTTAAGGTTGAAATTCCCCAGTTTGTTTAATGAGAATCCTTCAATCTAGGAAAAAGTAGATACATACTTATTATATGATAGAAACAATTTTGTGTCAATCAGAACATATTAATCTTGAAAGGAATGAAAAAGTTAACATATTCATAGTTCATTAAAAATACAAAACAAAAGGTATTTATGGAATATTTGAGACCTCTATAAATGTAAAAATAATTTTTAAAGTAAAAAATAAGGTTTTGATTTGCAAAAGGAATTACGGCTTTGTGAAATAATTCTTTAGTAAATATTCTAAGAGAAAGCAATGTGGCCTAGTGGCTAAGGCCATGGCTTCTGGAGTAAAACCGCGAGGGCGCAAATCTCAGCTCTCTCATATGCTAGCTGTATGAGCCTGGGTAAGGCACTTATTTTCTGTAGGCCTCAGGTTCCTGTAAAAGGAATAGCACTAGAACTTCCTTCATGGAACAGCTGTGATATGAAATGGTGGACATAAGGGACCCAGATACAGGTAGTATCTGCTTGTAGTATATAGTAATCACTCAATAAATAGAAGAAATTGTTACCACAGATAAGAGATGCAATTGTAAAAGCTAGATCCTCCTATTTAGAAAATCATTTTAAATATTAATTCTGGTTAAGCTGGAAATTTCCAAGGTAAATTTTATGTGCTATTAATGAATGCTCACGCAAAAGGGCTCAAAAGGTCTGAGAGATGTTAAACAGAGTTGAACAGGTTTCTTTACTGTATGATGGGATTTACCACAGCCTTTAAGCAGGCTAATGAACACAATAAACATGGGGTAAAGTGTGGATATGGTATCACATTTCCTAAATGTGTTTCTATACCAACTGGACTACCTCAATGGTTCAGAACATAAGACATCATGTCGCTTTCCTGCTCGTAGTGGTTTCCTTCTTACTCAAGATGAGATTCAGTCCTTTCCAGGGCCTACGTAATCTGGCCCTTTGCTACGTCTCTGATCCTTCTTCCATCCTCCTTGCTCAGACCTGACATCTGCTACTTCCTCTGCTTGGAATGCTCTTCCCCTAGCATCTACTCACTCTCCCTTGCTTTATTCAGCTCTGTTCAAATGTGCTCTCATTAGCTCCTTACTTTTCACTCTCTGCCCTTCTTAACCTGGTTTATTTTTCCTCAGAGAAGTTACCACTTGCTATGTATTTCTTAGTCTCTTGTCCCATTGACTGTATAAATTCTTTTTTTTTTTTTTTGGACAGAAAGTAGAATTTATTGGGGACAGCACCGTGGAAGCTCTCATGAGTGCAGGGCCCGCCATTTGTCCAGGGGGCCACAATTTGGGATGTATTTGACCCCACAGCCAACTGCGATGAGCTGCTTCTCAGCCACCATGTCTTCAAATTCATCCGCATTAAACTTGGTAAAGCCCCACTTCTTTGAGATAGGATCTTCTGGCGGCCAGGGAACTTGAACTTGGCTCTGTGTAGGGCCTCAATCACATGCTCCTTGTTCTGCAGTCTGGTGCGGATGGACATGATGACTTGGCCAATGTGAACCCTGTCCACAGTGGCCTGGGGCTTTCCAAAAGCACCTCACATACCTGTCTGGAGCCTGTCAGCCCCAGCACAGGACAACATCTGGTTGATGCGGATAACATGGAAGGGGTGAAGCCTCCACTCGGATATGAAAGCTGTCTTTTCCACAGCTTTTTACCATATACTTGTTGGCGCAAATACAGGCAGCCTCCAGGGCTTCAGAGGAGAGCAGCTTCATCTGACACCATGTAGCCACAGAGCAAGAACTCATCCACTTTTGCCTTCTTCTGCCCCAGGTCAAAGATGCGAATCTTGACATCAGGGGTGCCTTGGCAGAAACAAGACTTTGGGTATGGCTTGTTCTAACAATACTGGTAGCACTGGGTGGGGTGACAGCCCATGGTGATACCAGGATCTTCGGTGGCATGCCAAAGGAAAAGAGCGACTGTATAAATTCTAAGGCAAAGATTGTTTTGTTCACCACTCTAACCCTAGCACCCAGAATACTGCCTGGCCAAGGCAAATGCTCAGTAAAGATTTGCTGACTGACTGAACTACTCTTCCATAGAAAACACCTCAGAAAATACTAGGTGTAGTGACTTTCTTGGTTCGATATATATATTCAATATTTTCTTCAATTTGATAGCTTCTTTGTTTTCTTAACAATGTTTTTTGAAGAGCTAGTTTTAAGGTTTGACTAAGTTCAATTCATCAATATTTTTCTTTATTGATATGGTGTGTTTTTAGTATTCTAAGAAACCCTTGCTGCAAAGATTTTCTCCCGGGAGTTTGATAGTTTTCAACATTTTGAGTTAATTTTATGGTATTTTGTGAGGTAAATGTTTAATACTCATTTTTTTTTCATTAGGGACATCTAGTTTTCCCTGCATCATGTGTTGAAAAGTCTTCTTTCCCTCAGTGAAGTGTTTGGGCACCTTTATCAAAAACCAACTGACTACAATCTACTGAATCTTCTAATCCATAAAAACTTACTATAGCTCTACATTTATTTATCTCTTAATTTTCTCAGCAATGTTCTATACTTTTCAGTTTAGAAGTCTAAAAGTTTGGCTTTATTAATTTTCTCTATCAGCCTATTTTCTATTTATTGACTTTGTTCTTACTTTTATTATTTCCTTTCTTCTACCTCCTTTGGATTTATTTTCTTTTGACTTTCAGCTTCTTGAGATAAAACTTTAGGTCACTGATTTTAGACTTTTTAAATTTAAGCATTTAAATCTATATATTTTCCTGTGAACAATATTTTAGCTGCATTTCACAAACTTTGTATTTTTATCATTTAGTTAAAAATATTTTCTATTTTCCCTTTCTATTTTTCTTCTTTGACCCATAGATTACTTAGAAGTGCATTGCTTAATTTCCAAATATGTATTATTTTCCTAAATATCTTACTGATCTATATCTCCACATAAATTCCAACTTAACCTACTGCGGTCAGAGAACACACTATGATTTTGATCCATTTAAATGTACCAAAACTTCTTTTATGAATCCGTGCACTTGAAAAAAAGTATATTCTGCAGTTTTAGGGTGTAGTGTTCCCAAGTATCAATTAGGTCAAGGTAGGTAACAGTGTCTATCAGATCCCCTATGTCTATACTGATTTTGTTTAGCTAACACAGGCATCAATTGCTGAGAGGGGTGTTAAAACCTACTCTAATGGTGGAATGGATTCCAGCAATTTTTGCTTCAGGTATTTTGGTATTATTTTAATAGGTGCAAACATTTATGAATGTTTTGTCTTCCTGATGAATTGACCTTATGATGAAATGTACCTTTTGTCCTTTGAAATCTATCTGATATTAATGCAGCCTGTTCACATTCATTGGTTACAATTTATAGGTATTATCTTTTTCCATCCATTTACTTTCAACCTATATGTCTTTATATTTTAATTGTATTTCTTCAGGACAGAATATAGTTAGTCTTTTTTATTCATTCTGATAATCTATGCATTTTAATGTGGGTACTCAGTCCCTCAATATTTTAAAACAGGCTGGGTGTGGTGGCTCACGCCTGTAATCCTAGCACTCTGGGAAGCCGAGGCGGGAGGATCGCTCAAGGTCAGGAGTTCGAAACCAGCGTGAGCAAGAGGGAGACCCCGTCTCTACTAAAAATAGAAAGAAATTAATTGACCAACTAAAAATATATAGAAAAAATTAGCCGGACATGGTGGCACATGCCTGTAGTCCCAGCTACTCGGGAGGCTGAGGCAGAAGGATCGCTTGAGCCCAGGAGTTTGAGGTTGCTGTGAGC